>RJWT010028236.1:0-15291 GCA_004365215.1 Cuniculus paca | reverse complement strand
TGAGCCACCACGCCCGGCTTTTTATGTAATTTTAAAGGGAATACAAAACAAAACAATTCAAAACAGAGATAAGACAGTAGGAAATCTACAGTAGTTACTATATTGCATATTAATGAACTTACACAAGTTTGAAATCTAAATATGCCTTCAGTTTGTTATTAAGGTAGATTTCCCTCTAACACTGGATTGAGTGATGGAAAGAAGAAAAGAAAGGTAATTAAGAATAACTCTAGATGGGCTTAATGCTCTCAAGTA
Source organism: Cuniculus paca (assembly GCA_004365215.1). NCBI lineage: Eukaryota > Metazoa > Chordata > Mammalia > Rodentia > Cuniculidae > Cuniculus > Cuniculus paca. The sequence goes on along the minus strand of RJWT010028236.1, from coordinate 15,036 downwards.
AGGAAAAATCTATGTGTAAGATTAACAGTACATTAAATATTAGAAGAATGAAACAAAAACTAAACTATTAAAAAATACTCAAACTTTTAGAGCAAGATGTTAAATGTAAAAACAATATAGGGGAAGGCATCCCTGATGATGATAATAGAGAGTTTAAAAGATCAAATCTGTTCTAACCCCTCCCCGGTTAAAGAATCCTGATCAGAAAAAGGTTAGATGTGAAGGGCAGACAAATATCACATAGGCTAAGTGAACCCCTTTCCCCCAGTATTTCTTCAAGGTGTGTTTAATGTGCTTCCTGCTCTGGTAGTTAAAGGTTGTAGTTCCCCAGGAGTGAAATTAAGGTTCCAAACAAAGGTTAAAGCAAAACAGGAGTGCTTGAAAAGAACAAGTAGGGCTGCAACTTCCAGCTAAATTCAAGGCCAGTGTTATCAATTTATTCCTCATAACACAACTGACCTTTAGATGCTGCTGAGCATCTAGGGGGAAATTTGGCAATTCACCCAACCTCCTTATCTTAACTCACTTGCACTTCTCCCTCTTCCGCCACTCTCAAGTCCAAAGCACCCCAGCAGGGTCAGGAACACCCTCTTAGTCTTGGCAGCAAATGCTAGTTCTCAGCAAGATTTGCCAAAGGGAAGCTGCTGGCCAGAAACACTTCCTCTCTTTCAGTTAGAAAAATTTTCCTTTTCTCAGGAGTCAGAACTAATACTGACATAGAAATACACATTTTATACAGTAAAGCATTACCTTTCCACACATCTCTTTCGTGAACACTCCTAACTTCAGTGATTTGAAAAAGTGTCAAACGGATTTTATTGAATGATTGATTTGCTTTGAAAAAATCATGATTTAAAAATTAAGCATGGAATCCATTGCACAATGTCAACCTTTGCCTTTTAAGCAGGAGGAACGGTGGTATATACATACTTTTAAGTATAAATACAGTATGTATGCAGGAGAATTTGTATTATCTTTTTATAGAGAGAAATTCAAAATCATAGAGGCAGCTACAGTTAAGATATCAATTTTATATCTTTTCCTTCAAAAGGAAAAAGAAGAAATCAATGGAATGGGAAAGAATACATACTAAATGGGGTTTTAATTATTTTTATTGCTTTCACCATTGAAAATTAAAACTATCGTAGAGGTATTTATAAAGAAAAGAAACAGATTCCATTTCCACTGAGGTAGCCAGTATTCCATGCCCCTTTTAGTTATATTTTACAAATACATATGTATTAACTTCTCTACCACTCTGATGTTTAATATTTAATTCTCACACAGATATACTGAACAAACACACTGCACAATTAAAAGATGAAGAGTTAACAGAGGTTGAAATATTTCATTTAAATCTGTACTAAGGTAGAATTCTGGCTATTTGTCAGAAACTCTATGGGCAAGGAACAATTAAATAAGACCAAGGTAAGTTACACTTTATCTGTCCAAGAATGAATCACGCATTGTTTGTGCTCTGCTTAAAGGAGGACTCCTCTAGCTGCATTTTTTGTAAGGAGGAGTAAGGCAATTACTGGCCTCAAAGCCAGTCAATGTTTCTATTCATCTGCTGAAGAGAGCCTTCTTTTTCCCTAGGGTTTGTGAACAGAGTAGCTGCTATCTGGAGAATCCCTAGAATGTTCACTTTGGTATTACATTTTAAACATAGACCATCTCCCAGACATTTTCAAAACAGGTTTGCTCTAAATGTTTATTTTTGTCTGAATTTTTACATTACAAATAGTTTAAATCTAACTTGGAATATTCTTTTGTTTTGCATTTCTTTCAATCTCCAAGGAAACAAAATTCTATCCACTTAATGATTGTATAGTGTATGGTGGTGGGAAGGAGACAGCCCATCTGCCAGGAAGAGATAATCAACTTCATTGCTGTCCCTCCTGTAAAATCAACACTGCTCCTCCATGTGAGGAAAAAAAAAAGATTCATTTTGTTGTGATATTTCTTAGCATAATAAAAGCATTCTGAGAAGCCAGTAATGTTTAATAGTTGTCTCAAACGATTTATAGGCCTCACTATTGTAAAACACATAGGTGTAAAATTTCCATATACATAGTCATAGTTAATAAGCTTACCAATGTGGATCTAGTCATTTTTTTCATTTTTTATGCTTTCAGAAGATATTTTAAGATAAATTTAAAAACTGTCCTGGAGGGCTGGGGATCTAGCTCAGCAGTCTAAGCGCCTGCCCGGCAATTGCAAGGTTGTGAGTTCAATCCCCGGTGCCACAAAAAAAAAAAAAAAAAAAAAAAAAAAAAACTGTCCTGGAAAGAAAGTAATACTTGTCATTTTGAAACTCTCCATAGCAAAAAATAAAAACCAAAGAGAAAAACAGGGAGTATAAAATAACAATAACAATCCTGATTGATGTAAATTTGCAAAAGTAATCTGCCCACTAGTGTATGAACTCCACGTCAGCTGAATGTTTTTCTTTTATTAGTTCTACAATTCAAACATTGTGGTATGCAATGAGACCATCAGATAGTTCAAAGTAAATTAATTTATCTGTAAAGCTACAAGCATATTCCAACCCTAGTTCAAACTGCTAATTAATATATGATCACCTAGTCAATGACTTGGGTGTGGGATTAAAAACTACCACACTAGAATTAATCTATGATGCCACTAAGTCTGGGTAACAATGTCCCTACTGAGTCAATTTATGGCACCCTTATTTTTTACTGTGGTAGCACTTGTAAAACTACCCTCAACTCTCCAGCTTCATGTCTCCTTCTTAAGGCACAAGTGATTGACATACAGGGTACACCAAGCGGGGTGTGGTGAAGAGTCTGTAATCACAGTAATTTTAGAAGCTAAACCAAGAGAATCATAATTTTAGAACCAACCTGGGTACATGAGCAACATCATATCTCAAATGAAATTAAAATAAGATGGAGATGTAAATCAATATAAAGTGAATGGGTTCAATTCCCAGTACCGTGAAATTAAAAAATAAACATGTACACCAATAGCGAGATTGAATACTTTCTGTTATAATAAATGTATTCCTTTTGTTATTTTATTTTCATATTAAAAATGGTTACTGTTTATTTCTTTGGTTTGGCTTGACTGTCATGAGAAGACATAAAAATAAGGTGCATCTCTATAGTCTTAGCGAATTCCTTCTCCAAGACCAGAGATAAACAGACATATATATGGATTTTGAGTTCAGTGATTTCTTCAAGTTTTACTCAGTCAGCTTTATGTTGCTAAAAGGGATGGCTATTTTTAAAGAAGTTTATTACGCTAAAAGATTCAGAGAACCTAGGGCAGTGATAGCAAACCTTCTAGAGCTTCAGTGATACAAACAGCCCACTGAGGCACATGTGCCATAGGTTCACCACCACTACCCAGGGCATAGTGCCAGAACTTGCTTGGCTGCTGGGGAGGGTCTCATGGAAATTCACCTCCTGGTAGAAAAGCAGAAAGTGTTGATGTGTGAAGAACATGTGCTGGACAGAGACCATGGAGAGGTGCTAAGCTCACACTCTCCAGGTAACAGCCCCATCCTGTGAGACTCTTTCCTGCCAGAAAAGTATGAATCTGTTGTGAATGATCTGGCACCCCTCAACACTGTTACACAGGGAACCAAGCCTCAGATTGAGATTTGGTGGCAATAAACTGGATTCAAATAAAAGCAATGATCAAATATGAACTCTCATTGGATCACTCCAGATATTTGACTCTAATATAATTATACTTTGTATCTCTCTCCATTTATTTATTTTGTGTGTGTGTGTGTGTGTGTGTGCGCGCGCGCATGTATGCATGTGCTTTACTGGAAAGTGAACCCAGGGACAAAGAAGTGAGGAACACCTCTAGCATATTTTAACTTCTTTACATTGATGCAGGTCCTACTAAATCACCAAGTTGCCCCGTTGTGCTGGAACATGCAATGTGATCCTCCTGCCTCAGCCTTTCAGAGTGCTGTGATGACAGACATGCAACAGAAAACTAGCTTTTTCATTTTTAAAAATTAGAAAATAATTATCTTTCCCATCTTTCTCCTTATGAGATGCATTACACGAATGCTGCCATGTGCCATTTTCAAACTTGTAAATTTAATTCCCTTCTTTCTTTCTCTAAATGCTCATCTGCATTACATGACGATGAAGCAATGAATCTGAAGGAAAAAACGACTGCTTTCTCAGAGGTGCATAAGAAATGAGCAGATCTCAATCTATGAAGACACAGGTTATACCATGTTTAACTTCATATTATCTAGAAAAGCTGTACAGAAACAGGAAGAAACAAAAGGCCAGCATGTCAGCCACTCTAATTACCATGACATGAAAATCCTCATTGAAGGAATAAATGAAATAATAGGTTCATACCACTAAATAATCATAAAGTGACCTTTGCCTACCCTGTTTTCATATTGTTCTAGGAAACTTCCAACTGTACATTTAGCTTCTTGAAACACTTAACAGGGACAGAAGCAACTGACCAAATTGATGCATGTTCTGCAAGCTGCATGATCATTTTTCTTCTCTTTATCAATTTATACTTTGGCCTTATTGTTTATTTGTTTGTCTCCATGCCCTTGGTTAATGTGACTCTGTACCCAGGAGATCGATACATTTAATGTGTTCATAAACATCAAAGTATCTGTGCTTCAAAGCTAAATGCCACGGCTTGTACCTAGGTGAATCTATCAAAGTAAATGAAATGTTGTGAGAAATGGGGACATACAGCCAGTTGACTTGGCTGAATGATATTCTGACCTTGACATTTACCTGCCTTTCAAACTTTCATAATAGACAAGGTTTCAAAGACTCACCCAACATCTTCAATAGAGTAATGGTACCAGCACAGGTGGGCACACCATTGGATTCTCAGTAAAAGTGCTCACTAAATTCATCACTGTACACTCAGTTTGATCGTGGTAGATCAATTTGCAATAGTGACCCATCAGATTACAAGAGTTAAAATTTAATATTACCTAGTGACACCGCCAGTTATGTAGAAGTATAGCACATAAAATTATATACAGTCTATATTATCTCACAATGATGATAAGTGACTGCAACTTGCTCAAGATTTCTTATACTTTTCTTTTGTAATTTTAGGCCATGTTTCTTCAAATTGCTTTAAAAGCATTCACTGCGGAACAGTGTGCTGTGTTACACCAACAGCCTCACCCATGTCGTGTTAACATGTTGCTGAGTTTTACCACATTCCCACTGGCTTGAACCATCATTGGCACATGGATGACTATCCCACTGGGCGCCTTCTACTACTGGCGGTAGAAAGTGGTCCAGTCATGCATGGGACAGACATGCTCGTACTACCAGTGGTACAAGCCACCTGGCATCAGGATAGGTGATTTTGAATGTGTTAAAGACAAAAATTTAGATCCAAAGATATTTAAACAAATAGTTTTATTGAGTTTCTAGGCTCACGTGGTATTATTTAGTGGGAAAGTTTAAAGAATATTTTTCTGGAATACTAAATAAAGATTAAAAATGTACATTGTAACTATAATGACTAAAAGAAAATATAGCTGGATTTATCAGGTGGCTCTATTAGTTTTATACACATATGAAGCCTATTATGGGACAGACATGACTTGGAGGAATTCATCTCTGTATAGCTGAAGTCTAAAAGAATGATGGCTTAAATAGCTTTAAGGATCTAGACTAGTCACTGGCAACAAAGAATACATATACTGTATATGTTATTGAAAATAGATTTTATTCAGAAACGTTTTAGAACAGGACCGGATACTGCCTTCATCAGGTATTTTTAAGAACAATTCTATTAAGAAGTAACTGTGTGGCCAAATAACTTCTTAAAAATATCCTAGTTTTTCTGACTATATAAACTTACAAGAAAGGCCATCAATTTCCCTAGTGTTAAACTTGGGAAAACATATTCTATATTGTCAAAAGGATTTTGGAGGATGCACTATGCCACAGTGCTACAGATCTCTAAAATCCAGTCACTCTCACAGCATTTATATTGATGAATGTGTTGAAAAATAATGAATCTACAATGAAGATCTAGTCAGCGAGCACTTCATCATACAAGATCAGTTCTCATTACTATATAACTCACAAAAGTTTCCCACTAGTATTCTTATTCATGAAGGGCTTAGTATCAAAACATTAATCATTCAAATAAATGAAAAATCTGTGAATAAATAAAATATTAATATCATGGCCATATAAACTGTTCATAACGACCAATGTTGTGATAGGGTATATAGTATATACTGTGTTTCATTCAGTATACAGAGAGAAAAACATACACACACACTATTAATTTGCCAGATGTTGGAAATTTGTGATGAGGAAAATTTTGTTGGTTAGTAAAGCTTAATGTTAGAAATTTGATGTCTTCAAATTTAATAACATCTGATGAATGATTCAAGTTTTTAGCCCATGGAAGATGGAAGAAATGATATGTAAAAAAGCAGCAACATCTGATACAAAGTTCTATAATTTTAACTAAATTCAAGTCTGTCCTTTGTGCAGTAGTGATGGAGAGATGAGCAGATAGGCAGATAAGCAGAAATTATTCTGCTGCAGAAGACGTTGAATTGTTTTACAATATCTTCACCTCCTTTAATGAGAAATAGGAACCCTCTTTGCTGTCTAGAAAGAAGACTCGTCTGACAAGTCTTGCTGATGACTTAGAGAAACAAGTGACAATCTTACTCCACATCTGTTGATGCACTGTGATTTAGGGGAAAAGAGGAAGTGTCCTTCCTCCAAATGTAAGCTGCATTCATTCTAAGCTAGAGAAATGATTACTAATCTTGCTTCAGTGATATTTTCAGGCTAAGACAATCATTTTCATTTGAAGGTTATTTTCATCTTGGTTCTTATCCCTACTTTAGTTTAGGTCTTAAATAGATTCTTAGATTTGCAGTCTCAAATGATTCTGCAAAACTATAGTCAATTTTCATATATAGGTTTATTTGTCCAAACATAAGGAATTTTAATAGGAATTAATTTTTGCTGCTCTCCATTTGATTTGCAGTAGGTCAGTATGAAGTGTAAAGGGAATATTATACAGAGAATTTGCAAACTATAAAACTATTTGTAGTTTCTTTTTACAATGATTCCTTTGCAATAAAAGTATATCAAAACTGGCCCAGAGCTTAGCATGTGTTACATAAATGCTGTACCACTAAGACATATCCCTAACTGGACATAGACAATTTTCATCAAATAATTGATTTATTCAGTCCAGGATTCTGACCAGGTGGGAAAAATATTGGGGGCTCCATAAAAATAAACTTTATTCCTGTAATCTGTGACTTTTTCAAAATACTTTTCTAACAGTTTAATTTTATCTAGTATTAGCTTAATAAATATTATACAATTTTCTTACCATTGCATTATATAGTTTTCTTTTTCTACCCAACAGTTTATTGTGAAATTTTTCATAAAGAAAAAATTTGAGGAAAATGCATAGATACCAGCCACATACCAAGCACCTAGAATCTAGAATGCATATTTTGGTAGATTTTCTTCATTACATATTCACCTCTCTCAGGATATCTATGTATTTATATCCTCTACCCATCTATTAATCTCATTTCCTTCACCTGCCCTTTAATACACCTCAACTTTGCACACATTTCAAGGTAACTGAAATATAACAAGTTGAATGCATTTCAAAATATCAGTGTACTCCACTCTTAATCACTCAACCTGTATAAAATTAACTGATTTCACTATTTGCTACATATTTCTCTTAAGATAAAGTTTATTTATAAGAATACATATATCAAATGATTCATCTATTATTCTAAATTTACTTAAATATTTGTGACTTTCAAATTTCAATGACAGTTTCACCTGCTTCCATTCCTCCAATTTCTGATACATTGGGAGTGGGTTCTGCATTATTCTTGGCATCTATATACATAAAAACTTCATGAATACTAACTCTACACTTCTACATTTTCTGTCTTTCCAAAGTGAAGAAATCCGATTATTAAACTCTCATTAATTCTTCTGGATCACAAATGAATATTGATGTTACTCTTAAATGTTTTATTACACTCATGAATATTTAGCCAAGTCTCATAAAGAAGTCCTGGTGATAGGCTCTTTGCTTACTACCTATGAAGAATTTGCAGACTAATTATTTTCCTATCCAAAGCACCTCAAAACTGACTCTTTTTTTTTGGCACTTGCCTTATTATTTTTCAATGGAGAGTTAAAAAAATAGCGGTAACCATTCAAAATAATGATCCTTTTTCTTGTGTGGTCCTGGAGATTAAATCCAGAGCCATTGTCCTGAGTTACACCCCAGTCTTTTTTTTACTGTTTACTTTAAAAAAGTGTCTCTTTAAATTGATAATATCCCATACTGCGCTTAAACTTGCAATCCTCTTGTCTCAACCTGGAATCACAGGTGTGTACCACCACAGTCAGCTTAATGAGCACTTTTGAAGCAGAATATTTAATAATATACTTTTTTCTTCCTTCTCTTTCATCTCTCTGTCACTACTCTTAATCCACATCATCACCTCTCTTCTCTACACATCCCTACATTCTCATCCTCAAACCCTATTCTAGTTGGCATTGTTAAGAATAAGTCAAAACTAGTTCAATTCATAGACCCGTGCCTATTTTTCACTTTAACTCTGCAGGTTACCTGACACAGGAAGATAAATCATATTTTAAAATTCCAAAGTGAAAAGATGTGTCTGTATTTGTACCTTAAAGAGAAACTTAGTTAATGCTGCTGAATCTTCACTTACAAATAACACCAGTATTTCCCAAGACACTAGTGGGGATAATGTACCGTTTATCTTATCTTGAAGCAGATCTATTACAGTAGATACTGCATCCGCTGAACTCTCTCCAAATGTTATTAAAAGCCTTCACTGTGTAAACTTTAATGATGTTTGCAAACCAGTATTAGGACTTGTAATAACTCTTCCTTAGAGTATATTACTATAAAAATAAAACATTAGCGCTGTTCCCTCCTACAGCAATGAAAAAGAGTAAATATAAATAAATTAAGTAGAGCAAAGACCATGATTTAAAATTCAAGTTTATTTATTAGTGCTAATGCAAAAGTTTTCCTAAATAATATGTAGAAAGCTAACTATGTTAATGCATAAAAATTAACATAAATATATTTTTTAAGAAAACAAAGCATTGAAGAAATATTGGCTAGAGAATGTGTTTTGTTACAATATATCATTATTTCATTTTCACTTGAACTTTAATCACAAACTGAAAATGTGACTACAAGGCAAAGAGAAGCAGATATAATGTAATTATACTTGGAAATCACAACGCAACTATTCTTGAGGTTTACTTTTATCATTTGTAGCTGTAAATGCAAGAATCAGGGCAACAGAGGAGGTAGCCTTCCTTTTCCATTACTTAGAAAAAAAGAGAAAGCCAGAAAAGAGGACTGACCAATTTAACAATATTCTTTGTTTGCTGAGAACAATCGATCTTTAATCCACCAAGTGAAGCGCTGCTTACATGCTTGAAATGAAAAGCATTTCATCTAACAACGCAATGCCTTTGCTCACTGGGGTTCTGTGAAGAAAGGTCACCAGTGTAACTAGCACACACTCCAAAATGTTAATATATACTGGAAGCAATTTGAAATAAATCTACACTTGGAGATAATGATCCTACATAATATATCCTACCTTTTGCTTATTGTATATTCACTATAGCCTGCATTTGGCTATAAGGTGCATTACACTGCATTCTAATAATACAGGCAATTATCTTTAGCTTATGAAATAGCAGGTGTTAATTTTCATTTAAAAAGATAATCAACAATACAGATTTCCTGTGTAGTATGTGAGTCAGTAATAGCGAAAGGTAGGGATGCCAGTGTGGAAAGACATAAAGCCTTTCCATAACTCTAAATCATTAAGCAGATGCCCGAAGCCTCCGTGTCCTTGTTCAGAGTTCCTAAAAGCAACAACTGCAGAGGACAATGGGGCTTAAAGGAGATCAGAGTCCAAACCCTTAACACAGAGTAGGATACCCAAGACATGCAAAAGTGAATTAGCTATCAAACAAACAAGTCATGTCAGTTGCTAAAACACAACTGCTAAGAAATATCAATGAGAAGCTAAATGTCTGATAAAATTCTGAGAATCCCTTGCACTTTTAGACAATCATAAGTTCTCAGGGAGAGAAAAATAAAGAGAAGTGATCCAGAGGATACACTAGAAATATATATAACAATAATTTACATAAAACTCTTCTACTCTGTTCATTACCCACTGACCCTAAACCAAGTCCTTTCCTCTGCATGGTATCTTAGAGACTGTGTTTTTGTAAACTGTATGTTTTATCTCATGTTTTACCTCTCTGCCTTGCATCCATTTCTGTGCCATCTTTCTTCTACAGCAACATTCTAACATAGCTCATCTTTTAAAACAAACATAAAATAAATTTACTTCTCTTTTCACTGAGCTAGTTTTGTTTTATTCTGTCAAAACTGGTTAACATGCCTATTTAATTACAGATAATATCTTATGATGTTAATTAAAAGTGCATGAAAAATTACTTGATGCCTAAAGTTCTGACAGGTTAGAAAATGAGGTCATATTTTGACTTATAGAGGCCACTTAGAGATTATAAGCAAAAAATTAACAGGAATTTTGAAAGATAATACATTATTTATAAGGTGGTGATGGATCCTCTTGGTTGAATTTGTTTAACAGAAACAAAACCAGTTTAAAGGACTGAGAGTACTATAAAGAGCAGTCATATTATGAAAGTAATTTGCATTTCTTACCAAAAATTAATAGGGTATATTACTAAGAGTTAAAGTTATGTAGAAACTACAGAACATTTTTTTCAGAAAATAAATGTGGATCTCCATTTTGTAAATTCTTCCCTTAGAATCACATACTATTTTTGATACTTAGAGAAAAGTGCTGGTTGAGAAATGATCATAACCAAGTATCATATGGATACATACTGAAGAACTCAGAATTTTAAAGATTACCAGACTGATTAGAATCAGTCTAATTACTTTTCTTCTTTCTTTCTTGATAACAATCTTCAGAATGAGTTAAACCTGAAGGTGAACATCTACTTAAAAATAATCTCCCATCATCCTAACCTATCATAAAATTGTATCACATAACTTAGCCGTAAGATAAACAAGCAACTGATATGAAAAATGATATGAAAAATGACTACTGTCAGCCCGCTTGTGGAGACCCAAGGGAGATTTTTGCTGGTGAGATCCCCAGGTTAAAAAATGCACATGTGCAAGACATAAGTAACAACAGTAGGCAGAGTGGAGCAGAGAAGAACATAAGAACACAAGAGCCAAGAGTGCAAGAGCAGTCTGTGTCTTTATTGCATAATGCTTATACAGGTTGTTGTTTCGTATCTACCTTCTTACATAGTGCCGTAACCAGTGCATGCATATTTACCTATGCTAAGTCTGGTTACATAACTATATCCCACTGTGCACCTGGCTAGACAATCGAGGTCATGTCCTCATGTCCTCAGGTGTCCTTAGATGCCCCTGAGCTTTGAAGCAGTCTGAGGGGTTCCCCACAACTACCTACTTGTGCATGAAAACTCTCAATCATTATAAAATATTAAATAATCAAGGTAAATTTGTTGGCATAAGGAACATCAGCAGATGTATTCTTTTAGTAGATATCTATTCCTAACTACTAGAATTTTAACTAAATATCCCATACTAACATACTCTATATTGCAACATTTTTCATTGGTTAACTTCAATCTGATTAGGAGTCAAAGTCATGTAGACAGCAATATTTACACTGTACTCTCCAAAAAGATTACTTAGAATACTATACTTGTGTGATCTGCATCAGTTATGCGCAGCTCTAAGACATCAAAAGCTTCACTATCTTTGTCCTTGGGAAATAATCCAGGAGCAGAAGTGAGATTTGAAAAGGTAACACTGAACTGGAAACAGGTCTGAGAGAGAAACAATGATCAGATTTATAAAATTCTATCCAAGAAAGGTATATGAATGAGGCTCTATATCAATTAAAATATAGTCAAAGATCCAAGTTAGATTACAAAGACATAAAGAAGTTTGATCCATACTCTAACTGAGATTTGTTTTCCTAGATAGCAAGCATGTCATTAGAGGGGTAAAGTATGTCTATATTTTAAACATTTAAGGTTCTGATGCTCAAACTAGGTAATAAAGCATAAAACAGGAAACAAAAACTCAAAATCTGCAAATACAACTGATTAAAAATAATGAAGTAAATATTACTATGTATTCCCAAACAAAGGTTATCAAATCAAATCAAACTCACACATCTTCAATGAAATTGAAAGGGAAGGAAGTCTCACATTTTCAAAAAGTTTTAAGAGAATTCAGATAGTGTGAGATACTGCTCTGACAGATAAAGATTAATTCCTAGATTACCTCTTCTGAGAAGCAAGTCTTCTTGGCTTTGAACATCAAATGACAGAATTAGTCCTTTAAACGGCTCTATTATTTCAGTTTGTACTGGTGAAACACTATAACATAAAATGTAGTAACATATGCAGGTCAAAAAATATATATATCAATCCTACACTCTCAGATAATTGAAAGCAAAAGTTAAAACAATCTGTCCCGGTAAATGATATCATTGCTTACAAAGTAAGTCCCAATGAATGTAGAGGAAACATCCCAGAACTAAAGAAGGTCATACATTAGCAAAGTCATGTGATTCATGTTCAATAAAAAAAGATCAATGGTTTTTTGTATGTAAAATAAATTTAAAAAATGAAACAGTTTTAAAAATTGATTTACAACAGCATCAAAAATATTAAGTACTTTTTTTTTTTTTTTTGCGGCACCAGGGATTGAACTCACAACCTTGTGCTTGTTAGGCAGGCACTTAGACCGCTGAGCTAGATCCCCAGCCCTAATATTAAGTACTGTTAAGGAGGGATAATGTTAATGAAAGATGCTGTCTTGGTTACTTTTCTCTCATTGCTGGGACAAAATACCCCACACCCAAAATGAAGGAAGGAAAGGTTTATTTCCATAGTTTGTGAAGGTTTCAGCCCATAATCAGCCGGCTCCAAGGCAGGGTAGCACATGGAAGCGGGGCAACACTTTAAGGCAGCAGCCAGCGAAAGCAGTCAGAGCAAAGGCGCGTGGGAAAAGCAAGCCTCTTTGCCTCCCTTAAGCTGTGCACAGGCCATCCTCCTTCCAGGGCAGATGTAGCACTCACAAAATCTCCCCGTGCCCTCCCCTTACACAGGAGGAGATATTTACAAAGAACCCTGACTCTCTGCTGAGTCTCAGTTAAACTTCCTAATGGCTCAAGTTGACACAATGTACCAACCATAAGAGATGCATAATACTGGATAGCTGCAAATTAATGTTCATTGAAAAAATTAAGACCATAATAAATGAAGATTTGTATTCTGTTCCTCAATCAAGAAGAGTCAATATTACTAAAATACTACTTCTCCAATAGATTCAATGTAAGTTTTATCAAATACCAGCAGGTTTTTGTTTTTGTTTTTTTTGTGGTAGAAGTTGACAAGTTGTTTCTAAAATGTGTATTTAAATACAAAGAATCTATAAAATAAAGCCATTTTAAACACAAAGATCTTAGTCAAAGGACTCATATTTTCTGATTTGAAAATTTCCTACCAAGCCACAGTAATCAAGACGGTATGGTTTGGTGTTTAAGACAGATGGGTAAGCAGAATAACGTACTGTAAAAACTTTATTCACAATTCAATGAATCATTGACCTGCAACAGAGGCATCAAGGCAGTTCAATGGAGAAGAGATAGACTCTTCAACAAATGACGGTAGAAAAAATGATAACATATGCAGAATAATAATGCATCATTATTACTTTGTACCATGTACAAAGATGTTAATTTGGAAAGTTTATAGTTTTAAAAGTGAGAACTAAACTGGGTACTTAGTCTTTTGTGATCTTAAACAATGAGGATGCTTCATATGTGATATGATTATGGATATATATAAATAATTGAACACTTAAATATTGTAGTTGTCATTTAATTATAAAATTCATATACGTATAAAGCTTTAAAAATATTAAAAAATTGGGAAGAATTATATCATACAATTCTGTTGAAGTTCATCTTAAACTGTATTATTAAAACATATGTTACACGTTGGGAAGATTTGTATTTCTTTCTTAATAAATTTTTAAAATAAATACTAACATTATCTCATTGATATTTGATAAAGCTCCTCATCATGAGAAATGCAAAATGATGTTCTTTTTCTCTTTTAAATTATCTCCCTTACTCTTACCTCAAAGTTTAAAAAAGTGACAACCATTACATTTTAATAAAAATAATAGAAAGCTAACATAAGGAATATATAAAGAGCTAAAAAAATTAGGCCCCTCGGGCCAGGGATTTAGCTCAGTGGTGTAAGTGCCTGCCTGGCAAGCACAAGGTCGCAAGTTTGATCCCCAGTGCAGGAAAAAAAAAAAAAAGCCCCTCCCAAAATAAAATCCAATTAAAAAATGGGCAACAGAAATGAATAGACACTTATCAGAAGATGTGAAAATGGCCAGTAAATACATAAAAAAAAGTTCATCATTGCTGACCACTAGAAAATGCAAATTAAAACTATGCTGAGTTACCCTCTTACTCCAGGAAGAATAGTTATCATCCATAAATCAAATAATAATAGATGTCAGTGAGGTGTAGAGAAAGTGGAACTATTCTGGCTCTTTGGAATATAAACTAGTATAACCACTATGGAAAACAGTGTTGAGAATCCTCAAAAAACTAAAAATAGAAATTCCATTTGACTCAGTTATTTCTTTCTAAGTATTTTACAGTAATAGTCCTCATATTATAGGGATTTATCATGCATTCCCATGTTTATACCAGCACAGTTTAATAACAACTAATGCATTCATTTATTCAATTAATGCTTATCAAGTACTTTTTCTTACTAGACATTAATAGCGACAAAATATCAATCATTCTAGTTACCATATTATAGTATATTACTATAGTTAAATAACAAAAATGTTAAAAACATTATTAAAACAACAAAAATTATACGATCATCTGCACTTTTT
>RJWT010028235.1:0-15289 GCA_004365215.1 Cuniculus paca | reverse complement strand
TTGTAGAATTCAGCTGTGAATCCATCAGGACTTGGGGGTTTTTTTGTTGTTGGTGGTGGAGGTGGTAAATTTTATTTATTTATTTTCATTTTTTCATTTTTTTTATTTTAAAGAGAATAAAACCAAAAAGAATAAAACAGAATAGAGTCAATCAAAACAAAACAATGAACATGATACAAGACTTCAAAACAAGATAAAAATAAATCAACAATGGCTACCATGTTGCTTTTTGCTATCTTCAAAATAACTTACCATACCATCAGGCATAATAAAATCAACCAAAACAGAACTGAATAAAACCATTCAAAACAAATCAATGGAAGCAATACAGAACTTCAAAACAAGACAGTAGGACTGTAACAGTAGCTACCATAATGCATCTTGTTATCTTCAAAGTAGTTGCTTATACCATCACATGTAATAAAATCAAACAAAGCAAGCAAGAATAAAATCAATCAAAAGAAAACAAGTAAAGCAATACAGAGCTTCAAAACAAGATAATAGGAAATCAATAATGGCAACTATAATCCATTTTGTTATTTTTGAAATAGCTATCCATGCCATCAAATATAATAAAATCAAACATAACAAAACAGAATAAAACCAAGTTAAACAGAACCATGAAAACAATGAAGGGTTTCAAAACAGAATAATAGATTAACAATGGCCACTGCCTTCCCCCTGTAGACATCTCCTCCCCTTTCGCCTTCACAACCTCTATTTTGCATTTTGGATCTCACTAATTTCTTTAGTTTTTTATACTGGGGAGACAACACAATGTTCATCCATGTAACCCTGAACCATTTCACTCATAAGCATGATCTCAAGTTGTATCCATTTACCTACAACAGCCTCGAGGTTATCTTTAGTTATAACTGAGGAGCTTTCCATTGTATATAAATGCCATATCTTTCTTAGCCATTCTGCAGCAGATGGGCAAGCTACCTGTACTTTTTTTTCTGGTTACCTGTCACATGAGCATTGTTTTCTCTCTTTTGACTTTTAGTCTATGAATTTCCTTTTGAGTTAAATGTATTTCTTGGATAAAGTATATTGATGGATCTTGTCTCCTGATCCACTCAGCCTTTGTTTTTTTTATTGATGAATTGAGGTCATCTACATTAATAGTTATGGCCAACATGCACTGGCTTATCTCTGCCATGCTATTTTCCTGCTGTTGGCTATCTACTTTTCCTCTCCATGTAATTGTCTGCCCCACTTAGTGATCCCCCTGTGGTGCTGTTTCTGGAATTGTGGTCTTTTTTATCTTTCTCTGATATGTCCTTAAGTATTCTTTGGTTTGACAGTCATGAATTCCTTCAGTTGTTCTTTGTAATGGAACTATCTTGTTTCTCTATTAATTTTGAAGGATAGTTTTGCAGGGTACATCAATCTGGGTTGGAAGTTGTTTTCTTTCACTGCAAGCTCTTCTTGACTTGATCATTTGTGTTGAGAAGTCTGTCACGATTCTAATGGGTTTTCCTTTATTGGTGATCTGTTTCTTTTCTCTAACAGTTTTTAATATTCTCTTCTTGCATTGAATTTCTAGAATCTTGATTATTATACGTCTTGGTGTAGATTTATTTTAGTTATGACTATCTGGAGTTCTATATGCCTCATGTTGGTAAGTTTTCATTTATGTTTTCAATTGCATTAACTGATTTTAGGTTATTCAGAATTTTTATATCTTTTTGATTCAGCTTTCGTAATATATACATATCTAAGAATCTATACATTTGTTATGTGTTTCCCATCCTATGACAGTAAAGATTTTCAAAGTATAGATTATCTGAATTTCTGATTTTACCCTTTTCATTTCTCAATGCATGAATTTGAGTCTTTTCTTACCTTTTTTTAAATACAGTTGTCTAAGAATTTATCAATTTTATTTATTCACTCAAAGAACCAACTCTTCTGTCCCTCTGACAGAAGCTTTCTTTCTTTCTCCCAATAAATATATTCTGCTCTTAAAAAAAAAAGAACCAACTCTTCCATTCATTATTCTTTGTATTGTTTCTTAAGTCTCAGTTGCATTAATTTCTTCTCTGATCTTTATAATTTCCTCGACCATATGGGCTTTGAGTTTTTTTTTTTTTTTTGCTATTCTTTTTCTAGAAGCTTGAGGTTCTCTATTATGTTGTTTATTTGCATTCATTCTGTCTACCTGATGTGAGAATTGACTGCTATGAATTTTCATCCTAGGAAAGCTTTCATTGCATCCCACATGTTTCAGTATGCTGCATCTGCATTTTTGTTTAATTTTAGATATTGTTTAATTTTTTCTAAATTTTATTTGTAACCCATTGGTTGTTCAGGAGGGCTTTACCTGATTTCCATGTGTTTATGTATTTTTGCAGCTTCTTTTGTCATTAATTTCCAATTTCATCACACCAGAGTCAGATAATATGCATAGATTAATTTCAATTCCTTTGCATTTATTTAAGCATGTTCTGTGGGCCAGTGTATGACCTATTTTAGAGGACACCCCACGTACAGCTGAGAAGAATGTGTATTTTGATGTTGTTGGCTGAAACACTCTGTAATCATCTATTAAGTCCATTTGTTCACAGATCTAGTTCAGTTCTGATATTTCTTTGCTGATTTTTTGTCAAGTTGATTTATTGCTTTGTAACAAGGGATATTAAAGTCCCCGGTTACAATTGTATTATTGTTTATTTGATTTTCCATGACTATTAATACCTGTCTTCTATATTTGGGTGCTCCTGTATCTCTCCTTTTTCTTGTTTGTCTCTTCATTGTTTGATCTTATTTTTATATGAGTGTGAACATGCTTTCTAGTTTGTTGTGATTGTTGTTCTGTCTTGTTCTTCCTTTTATTTCTGCTTTCTTTCTTTCACTACAGTCTTCTGCACAGGTTTCTCAAAGTTTGTGTGATCTTCCTTTGCCCTCCAGACTTACTTTTAATATTTTCCTCTTCTATTTTTCTATTTCTCCCTCTAGATTCAAAATTTCTCTGCTGAAGACAAAATTGGCATATTTAAGCTTATTTACTACATACAATTTTCTGGCTTATTATAGATTTCATTATATTACCACAAATCTAGTTCACACAGTTAAAAGTGTCAAATTAATGGTTGCCTCAGTTTGTCACTTTCTAGGTTGTGTTCGATGCTATTGTTATTGCTGATTGTACCACTTTAGCCAAACTGACACAACTGTTCCAACCAGCTGTTCTTCCTAGTATACCAAGACTGATATTGCCTAAAACTTTTAGAAAATACCAAAGAAAGTACCAAAGAAGGAGGGGCCAGGCCAGGTAGGCAGCAACTTCTCATCCCCAGTAAACTGAAGAAGTAGGATCTTGCAACAGACTCAAAACACAAATCCAGCAACATCTGGAAGACATCTCTAGGAAGTAGTCACTTCCTAAAGACTCTAAATACTAGAATAAAGCTATTCCTATAGGCACTTTGCAAGCATCAATCCAGGAATTGAACTAAAAGATAATAGAAAATGAGGTGACACTAAAACAAGATTTGACCCCAGATATCTAGTTAATTAAAGGCAAAACCAGAGGGCAATGAGATGGGACAATCCAGAGGCATCCACCTGGCCTCTTTGAAGTGGTAACAATAACACAGTGAATGAGGCTCTAGAAAAAAATTGAATCAGAAATAATTTATCAGATAACTAGAAAGATGGTGGCTACAATGAAAAACATGCTTGCTGACTGTAGACCAGACACAGATTTTAAAAAATACAGGAGTTTAGGAACATGAAGAAAATCATGAATGTCAAAAATAAAAAAGAACTGGAATCCATGAAACAGATTCAAGCAGATATCCAGGAGATTAAATTTCCACTGAAAGTATACACAAAATACTAAACCAATGTGAGAACAGAATCTCAGACAGAAGACAGGCATGTTGTACGAATCATGAAAAGAAACATTTCTTAAAAGTAGCAAGAGATCACAAGAATAAATCCAGCAATTGCTAGATGATGTAAAGAATAACATAAAGTTGATAGGCATCAATGAAAAAAGCTGGAGCTATGACACACACAAAATAAAACCTGTTCACAGATGTCATGGCAGAAAACATCCCTGTCAGGGAAAAAGAATTTGACATATACATAAGTAAGTCATGTAGAACTCCAATTAGCCATGACAAAAGAATCTAAAGCAAGGCATATAATAAGATTCCCAAAATTCAACATAAGGATGGAATAATACAATCTGTTAGAAAAAAGAAACAAATCACCTATGAAAGAAAGCCCATCAGAATAACAGCTGACTTCTCATCAAGTCAAAGAGAGCTTGGGTGAAGTATTTTAAGCCCTAAAAGAAAACAACCCCCAACACAGATTGATGTAAACCACAAAACTATCTTTTAAAACTGGTGAATAAATAAGACACTTCCATGACAAAGAACACCTGAGGAAATTCGTGAACACCAAAACAGCACTCCAAAATACTCTGCAAGACATTCTAGAAAAAGATAACAGGGACTGCAACTCCATGAACTCGAACAAAATAAATCCACCAGGCAAGGCAAACACTTACACATAGGGGGAAAAAATGAAGCCAACAACAAGAAAATAACATGACAAGGATAGGCCAATACATATCAGTTATAGCCATCAATATTAATGGTCTCACCAATCAAAAGAAACAGACTGGAAGAATAAATCAAGAAATAAGATCTGAAAATGCATTGTAAACATGAAACATATTTAATTCAATATGAAACTCAATGACTGAAAGTCAAAGGAGGGAAAGCAATACTCCATGCAATACAAACCTGCAAAAAGCAGACATAGCTATTCTATTTGCAGACCAAGTAGATTTCAAACTAAAACTGATTAAGAGAGACAAACCAGGTCACTACAAACTAAAACTGATTAAGAGAGACAAAGCACGTCTTATAAAGCAACCAATGCAAAAGGAAGAGATAGTAATAATAAATACATGTGCAACAAATACCAATGTACTCAATCAACTACACAAAAGAAATATTAACAGACTGAAAAATCAAATAAGCACTAATACAATTGTATTGGGGAATCTCAATACTCATTGTTGCAAATAGATGAACTAGTCAGAAAATCAACAATAAAATATTAGAACTGAACCAAACTTTTGAACAAATGAACTTAGTAGATGACTATAAAGTCTTCTTTCCCCACATCAGAATACACATTCTTCTCAGACGCACATGGGACATTCTCCAAAATAGATCACACACTAGCTTGTAGAAGATGTTTAAGTAAATGCAAAGGAACTGAAATTATCCCATGCATATTATCAGACCATAGTGCAATGAAATTGGAAATCCAAGGCAAAATAAACCACAAGAACTTCATAAATACATGGATATTAAATAATACCCTCCTTAATGGGTCAAGATGAAATTAAAGAAGAAATTAGACAATTTCTGCAATAGAACAATAATGTCAATACAACATACTGGAACTTATAGGACACATTGAAAACAGTCCTATGACAGAAATTTATTTCAGTGAATACCTATATCAGGAAAACAAAGCTAACTCATGTAAATAACTTAATGTTGAATCTCAAGTTTCTAGAAAAAGAAGAGCAGACAAAGCCCAAAGCTCTACAAGGGAAAAATTATAAAGATCAGAGAATAAATTAATGCAACAGAGAATAAGAAAAAAATACAAAGAAACAATGATTCCAAGAATTGGCTCTTTGAAAGACTGAATAAGATTGTCAAACCATTAGACAACCTTATCAAAAAAAAAAGGAAATAGAGTCAAATCCACACAATTATGAATGAAAAGGGTGAAAATCACAATACATACTGCAGAAATCCAAAAGCTCATCTATACCAGTTTGAGAACTTGTATTCTGTTAAGATGGGAAGTGCAGAAGAAATGGGCAGATTTCTAGATACTTACAAATACCAAAGCTAAATCGAGATGCAAAAATCCTAAATAAACCAATATCAATGCAATTGAAGAAATAACTGAACTCCCACCAATGAAGAAAGGCCTATTCCTGATGGATTTATTGCTGAATTCTACAAGAAATTTAAAGAAGACCTAATAGCAGTACTTCTCAAACTCTTCAATGAAATTGAAAGAACAGCAATACTCCAAAATTCATTCCTGGAAGAAAGTATTACACTGATACCAAAACCATGCAAAACTCCCTAATGAACATAGATACAAAAATCCTCAGTAAGATACTGACAAACACAATGCAGCAAATCATCAAGAAGATTATACACTATGAACAAGGAGAATTCACCCCAGGGAGTCACAAATGGTTCAACATACACAAATCAATAAATGTAATGCATCTTATTAACAGAACCAAGGACAAAAACCATATGATCATCTCAATAGATGTAGAAAAAGCTTTTGACAAAGTTCAACACCCATTCATGATTAAAAAAAAAAAACCTACAGAAAATTGGAAAAAATAGTCTTTATCTCAATCCAATAAAAGTCATCTATGACAAACCAACAGCCAACTTCATACTAAATGGACAAAAACTGAAAGCATTCATTCTAACATCAGGAACAAGACAAGGATGGTCAGTTGGGTTGGTAGTACATGCCTGTAATTCCAGCACTTGGGAGGCTGAGGCAGGAGGATCCTTGTAAGTCTGAGACCAGCCTGGGCTACAAAGTGAGTTCAAGGCCAGCCTGAACTGCATAGCAAGACTCTGTCTCAGAAAGACAAAAAAAAAAAAAAAAAAGACAAGGATGCCCACTGTCTCCAATCTTATTTGATATAGTTCCAGAATCACTAGCTAGAGCAATAAGACAAGACAAAGAAATAAAAAGAATACTGATAGGAAAGGAAGAAGATAAACTATCATTTTTTTGCAGATGATATGAAACTCTACATAGAAGATCTAAAATGTTCCACCAAAAACTTTTAAATTTAATATCCAAACTCAGTAGCATAGCTGGATACAAAGTCAATACTCAAAAATCAGTTACCTTCCTATAAACAAATAACAAACTCACTAAGAAAGAAATTACAGAAACACCTTTCACAATATCATCCAAGACAATTAAATACTTAAGAATTAGTCTAACGAAGGAAGTAAAAGACCTCTACATTGAAAACTACAGTAGTACTCTGAAAAAGCAGATTGAAGAGATATCATAAAATGGAAAGATATCCCTTGCTGTTAGTTAACAAGAACCAACACAGTAAAAATGGCCATACTTCCAAAATGTTATACAGATTTAATGCAATCCGAATCCAAATTCCAACAGCATATCTCACAGAATTAGAGAAAATAATCCTAGAATTCATTTAGAACCAGAAGAGACCTAGATAGAATAGCAAAGGCAATTCTGAGCAACAAAGGCAAGGCACAGGGCATCACAATCCCAGACTTGAAATTATACTATAAGGCTACAGTGATAAAATCAGTATGGTACTGGCAAAAAAAAAAAAAAAAACACAACAGCTGAGGATCAATGGAAGAGATTAGAAGATGCAGAAACAACTCCAGATACACTTACACTTGTCTTTAAAAGATGTGCCAAACACATTCACTGGAAGAAAGATAGCTTGTTTAATAAATGATGCTGGAAAAACTGGCTTTCCACATGCTAAAGATTAAAATTTGATCCATATATTTCACCATGCACTAAACTAAAATTGAAATGGATCAAAGATCTAAAATTAAAACAGAAACATTGTATCTTCTGGAAGGTAGATTAGGTAGAACTCTTGAAGATACCAATGCAGGCAAAGATTTTGTGACCAAAACCCCAATTGCACAATAGCTATTGCAAAGAATCAACAATTGGATATCATTCTGTTAAAGAGTATTTGCATATCAAAAGAAACCACCACACAGTGTGGGAAAAAATTTTGCCAGCTGTTCCTCAGACAAAGGTTCACTATCTAGAAAATAAAAACAACTCAAAAAAATTAGACCCCCCAAAATTAAAGACCCAATCAAAAAATGGGCATTTGAGGTGAATACATATTCTCAGATGAAGAATTACAAACATAAATAAATATATGAAAAAATGTTCAACATCACTGGTCATTCAAAAGATACAAATCAAAGCAACACAGAGATTCCATTCAGAATGAATGGCCACTATCAAGAAAGCAACTAATAACAAATGCTGGAGGGGTTGTGGGGAAAAAGGAACTCCTCTCCACCATTGAGGGGAATGTATACTGGTGCATTGTAAAAATCAGTGTGGAGAGTCCTCAAAAAAGTAGGACAAAAGGTTCCATTTGACTTAGCTATTTACCTTCATGTCATCTTCCTGAAATACTGCATACACACATACCCGTATTTATTGTGGCACGATCTGTAATAGCCAAATCTTAGAAACAGTCCAAATGCCTATAAACTGATAAATATACAAAGAACATGTACTTTATTTATACAATGGGGTAGTACTCTGCCATAAAAAAGGATAAACTTGAAATACTTCTAGGTAAAATGGATACACCTTGAAGCCATATCCTTAAGTTAAATAAATTAG
Source organism: Cuniculus paca (assembly GCA_004365215.1). Taxonomy (NCBI): domain Eukaryota; kingdom Metazoa; phylum Chordata; class Mammalia; order Rodentia; family Cuniculidae; genus Cuniculus; species Cuniculus paca. Next base: position 6,832 of record RJWT010028235.1, on the reverse strand, counting down.
ACAGACATGTGTAAATGCTGCATCATTTGCCTGGTGTGAGAAACTGAAAGTATAAATAAGGACCAAAATATATAATAGGTTTAGTGAAATAGGAAGAAAATGTTCAAATTGGGAGGGGAACAAATGAGGGGGAGGAGGAAAGGAAAAAAATGAGAAGGGCTAGGGATATAGCTCAACAGCATAAGTGCCTGCCTGGAAGTACAAGGTCCTGAGTTGATCCCCAGGATCAAAAAAAACAGAGAGATAAATGGAGACAAGGTTTTCCTAAATGTGGAGGGGAGGAAGGGCTTAAGGGAGGGTGTGCGAATGGGAAAGAAACAGAAAAAAGTTATATCTTATACAGATACAAATTCTCTATGCTGAATGTGATCATTATGTATGTTTAAAATCTGATTGGGAAAAATATATTTATGAAGTGTACCAATAAATAAATAAATAAAAGAATTACTAGGAATCCCAATGTGCCCATTTACAATAGAAATCATCTAAAAGTTTGTGGCTATATCACCCTGAATGTGCCCAATCTCATCTGAAGCTAAGCAGAGTCAGGCCTGGTAGTACTTGGATGGGAGAAATCATCTGAAAGGACATGCAGTTGATTGATTGAGATTAAAAGAGTCAATATGCTGTAGTCCACATGCTCAAGGTAATTGATACCTCTCAAAATGCAGGTGGTAATTTTAGCTAATGCTAACCCAAGAAGGCACATAAGAGTATAACAAAGAATAAACTCATCTATAATGATTAACTTTAAAATATGACCTTTCTTTCAATACTGGTACTATAGCTGTTTATTCACATTTGAAATGTTTATTGAGCACATAGCACATGTCAGGCATTGCTGGTTATATGACAGTTTTGGTTCCAGCCATCAAGGAGTTTTACAGTATGCAGAACACAAAGACATTATGCAAATAAAATAAATATGAACAAAGAAGCAATATTTTGAAATGGAGAATAATGTGGCAGACACTCAATAAGAATAGAATGGGCAAACCTAACAAAAGAAGCATTTTAAGTGAGATATGCTATTCAAAAAAGAGAAAAATCTCTGATAAGGTAGTAATTACACTAATTTCAGAAAATAAACAAATTTACCACTCATTCATGTCATGGGCATGAAATATATCAAGATAAAATATTTATCTTTCTTGAAAGATTATATTGATTTTTCTCCACATTTTGCCATGGACATAGAGGGGAACCCAAATAAATTATTCAATTCTTTTTCAGCACATCTACAGATATCAGCCCTTGCAACATGGAGTCCTACTTTATACCTTTCCTGCAAGTCAGGACTCAGACCTAGTGGTTTCCATGCTGCAAGTTCAATGTTGCCTGTTCTTTGCATTTAGCCATGTGAAGATGATGTACCAATTCTTAGCACTCTTAGACCAGAACTGACACACTATTTCTATTTGTGTTTCATGGGTAAAAATTTATCACATGATCCACCTAAATGCATAGGGCTGGGAAAAGTTAAGGCAGCATATGATAGGTATATTGTTACCAGGATACAAAGAAAGTCAAATTAATACCTAAGTGAGAAGTGGCAGGAGCAAAACTCTAGCAAGAAAAGAAATCTCCTTGTGCAAAGTATTTTAGACATGAAATCACTTGCCCCAGTAAAGACTAGCATGTCTAGAATATAGTGAATGAGGAAGAAAATGACACTATACCTGGTTGCAGAACTATGAGTGAGCAAAATGCAAACCAAAGAGATGAATGAGCTAAAGTAGTAAGATGGAAATTTACTTAAAATATAAAAGGAAAGTCATTAGAATGTTTTTAGTAGAGTCTGTACATTACACTAATTTTTGTGTTTGCAAGGATCATTGTTACCACATCTGGACAAAGAAGAAAGAGAAGGGTACTTCAGTTCTGCCAGCTGAAAAGATGAAGGTGCTGATCGGTAGATTTGTTGGGTGTGGGAGTACCATGGATGATTCTACATTTTAGCCTGAGCACAACATAAAAGTGGTGTCACTTACTGAAATGAGAGGAACTGTAAATTTGATTAAACAGGCTTTGAGAGTAAAAGTTAAAATTGGTTATACTAAGACTGAAATGTCTTTAAGGTATTTAAATGGATTTCCCTTCTATTTTCTTCTAGGAGTGTCAAGGTTTCAAGTCTTATGTCTAAGTCTTGGATCCCTTTTTTTTTTTTTTTGCACAGAATGAGAGGAATCTAATTTCAATCTTCTGTGTATGAATATCCAGTTTTCCAGCACCATTTGTTAAAGAACTTGCCTTTCCTCCAACATTTGTTTTTGGCAACATGGTCAAAAATCAGATGGTTGTAGCAGTATGGGTTTGTTTCTACATCCTCTATTCTGTTCTGTTGGTCTACATGACTGTTTTTGTGCTAGTATTGTGCTGTTTTTGTTACTATGGTTGTGTAGTATATTTTGAAATCAGATATTGTGATGTCTCAAGCACTACTCTTTTTTTTCAGAATGTCTTTGGCTATTCAATGTGTCTATGCTTCCATATGAATTTTAGGTTTATTTTTTTCTTTGAATAACATCACTGGTATTTTGATGAAGTTTGCATTGAATCTGTGGATTGCTTTTAGCAATACAGCCATTTTAACAATATTAATTCTGCAGATTCATGAACATGGGAAGTCTTTCCATGCTTTAGTGTCTTATTCAATTTCTTTATTTAGTGTTGTGTAATTTTCATTGTAGACAAATTTACTGCTTAGGTTTATTCCTAGCTACTTTTTTATTTAACCAGAATTTTATTTTTTCTTTATTTTAAGAAAGCAAAACAGAAAAAGGATAGAAATGATACAGACTTTCAGAAAAAAGTAGGAAATTAACACTAATTAATATATTGCATATTGTTATCTTAGTAGTTGTCCAGGTTAAAAGATTTAGGCATGAAAAAAATGATCAAACAATCAAACAATCAAAGCATAAACTGTTCTTTCAGATGAACCAGCAGAGATTAGTAGCATAGCTATCTGTCATATATATATATAATATATATATATATATTCTTTTCCCTTTTTCCTTTTCTCCTTTCCCCTATCTCAATTGTTCTTTCCTTTTGAGCACTTTCTTTCCCTTTCATTATCACAATGTCTATTGTACATGCTACAGCAATATATGTTCACCTAAGTTTATAGCAGCAAAATTTGTAATAGCTACATCTTGGAAACAACCCAAGTGCACATCAACCGTGGAATGGATAACAAAGATATGGTATTTTTATATGATGGAATATTATTCAGCTATAAAGAAGGATAATCTTGAGGCTTTTATAAGTAAATGGAAGCAACTTGAGACCATATTCATAAGTAAAATAAATAAACTCACATTTGTAAATATCATATGGTCTCCTTAGTGTAAAAAAAATCTGAAAGAGTAATAAGTTGCTAGCTATATTTTAAAACTACTGTAAATATAATTATTTTTCTGATTTTTCTCAGTTATTGATATATCAGAAAGTTATTCATTTTTATCTGCTGATTTTCAATCCTGCTGCTTTGCTGAATTTATTATCTAAAAGACTTCTGTTGGAGTTTTAAAGTCTCCTAAGTAAAGAATACATTATCTCCATACAAGGATATTTTCATTTCTTTTCTTTTTTGTATCCCTTTTAAGTGAAATAAAAAAGAGAGTGTTAATACATGTATAAATATGCCAGATGAAACTCACTCTTTTGCATAATTAAAATGCACTGATGAAAAGACTCTCAAATGGATATACAATGGAAAATTAAGTACACAAATCTGAAAGTTAGAGGATCATTGTTAGCATAAAATATATATTTGGGAAATGGTAGAAAAGAGATGTATTCACACTGATGCAGGAAATAAGTCAAATAATTCAGGGAGAGATTATTCAGAGAGTTAGGAAATGTGAAAGTTGACAAAAAAATAGGGAAGTTCAAGTGACTAGAAGTTTAATATGATGTCTCAAGAAAGGGAAGAATATCAAGAGCCTTGTGATCAGTTGGATGAAATGCAAGTTAAATATCAAAAAGGATGAGAATTAATTCTGTAATCTTCTCCACTTTCATGTAAATCTAAAACTGTTCTAAGAAATAAAGTCAAGCTAAAGAAAAGAAATAGTTTTGGGAGTGGAAACAGGGCTTAAAATTAATTTCAGTTGAGTTGTGATAGAGCCAAATTGGAGGTAAGTGAAATGGTAGGTTTAAGTGACTGGCATATTGCTACAGAGACATTGACATGCAGTTACTCATTCTTACTAAATAACTGTTATATCTGTATCTAGATGTCCTCCCAAAACCTCATGCAGTCATAGGTAGGGCTTTTCAATGGAGACTAGATCTGTACTGCATGATACTGAGATCAAGGATGTGTGATTATAAATATGTACTGATTGGTTTGGTATAATTCTGGGTAGGATTAAGAGTGTCTCCCCCCCCAAGGGTTAATGCTACCTGACCTAAGGGTGGGTAGCCTGGATAAAATATAAGGGACAGAAAGAGTGTCACTGTTGCCTTGCTGAGTAGCCTGCTGCCTTACTGATTTCTGCCTTTTGCCCACCATGAACTATTTCTCCTCTGAGATGCTCCTCTGCCATGGCCTTTTTCTTGCAGCCAGCCAACTATGCACTGAAAACTCTGCAAACTGTGAACCAAATAAACCTTTCCTCCATTAATGGGGTGTCTGGTGTTTGGTCTCAGCAATGAGAAAAGTAACTAACACAATATCTGTCCATGAAAGAGAGCAGAAAAAATGGTTGGCATAGTTTTTAAAGAGTTGCATGGTCAAAAAACAGAAGGGGGGATGAAGGGACAAAAAGAGAAATAAAAATAATTAAGGTGTTTTATGTACATGTACCAACTCCTCACAATGAATGTTATCATTGTGTACTGGAAACATGTACTATAAAAATAAAAATTAAAAAAGAAATTAAGAATGTAGCAGAAAGCTAATGACCAGAAGAAAAAGGCTTTTAGTGACAACTTGTGTCAGCTTTTCTCATTTGATCTTAACAATAAATTTGAAAAATATTTAGCAAGAACAACAAGAAAGAATTAGATTACATGGGTTCTTTTCTTAAACTTTGTTATGAGTGTAGCACTTTAATGTTTCTAGGTAGTCAGGCAATCAATAAATCTAAGTTGAATTTCCTGGTTTGTTCCACAGACCACTATCTGTTCTTTAGTCTTCCTCCTGCTACTCAGATTTCACTTTCATGATTTGGAATCTCGAATGTTTATTCAGGGTCTATACCCCTTTATACCTTTCCTTATACTTCTGGCTTCCTTAGTAGATGCTATTATTTTTCAGTTAGTAGTTTGAACTCCTTGAAAAAGAATAGTCACACAGTCCTGCTAAACATCAGCCTCTCAACCAGATTTTGTTTTTTATATATTGCTTCTGGAGTTCAAATTCCCAGTTGTAAGCTGATGGCATCTGCTGAAGAAACCAGAAGTGTGCTGGGGATCTAGCTCAGCAGTCTAAGCGCCTGCCGGGCAAGCGTAAGGAAGTGAGTTCAATCCCTGGTGCCGCAAAAAAAAAAAAAAAAAAAAAAAAAAAAATTAAGAAACCAGAAGTGTTAGGGAATATAAAACAGGCTTGTGAATACCTTCTAAAACTTCTTTCTTTTCCAAGTACATCTTCTACAGCATAAAGTCTTTGTACTTAGGTGTTCTGGTGTTGTTATTTTCTGCCTGTGGTCAGAGACTTCAAAAAAATTGATTCAGGATAAAATGTTGCCTTTTTTTGGAAATGTTGGATAAGTATAATAACTTTATATGACAACTTACTTTTATTCATAAGATTTGGTCCTAATAACGATGAAGTTTAATGAACAATAAAGATACAACTGAAGCTCCTTTCAGGTCAACATGAGGTAAATTCTATATGTGCAATGTTAAAAGGCAGCAACAAACCCAGTCAGACCTTATTATCATTATCTCTTTAGAAGGACTATTATGCCCAATTCCTTTGCACAGGCTCTTGATTCCTTGCTCCTAACTGTCCACAGTTTGCTTTTCTCAATAATTATATTAAATTAGATAAATTAAAGTCTAACCAAAACTAATTTTGCATAATATCCCAGTCCATTTGTGCAGAGTCTCTAAAAACCTTTAAAGCTATTTCTCTAGGCAGTAGGGTAGCTAATTATTTACCCTCCCGGCAGCCTCCAAGGCACTTCTGATCCTATGTTTAGAAGAGAGAATGATTCCACTTGATTAGGAGAAAAAAATGTTCACAGCTTTCCTAAGATAACGTGAAAATTCCATCTATCCAGGGGGACTATGTAATTTGCTCTCTGCAGATTCCTTCGGATCCTGAAATAATGTGCAGTGATGCATAGGCGCATGGTCATTATACCACAGATTTTCTCATTTAGGAAATCAATTCTTAAACATTGGGGATATGCAAATTCAATTATTCCTGAACTGCAGAATGATAATCATGCACTGAAAATTTTATTAGCATATCCACGTGGAGCAGGCTTCCGCTTCCCCAGGGTTCCCTGCCACCTGTTGAATTAATTTGGCCTTCTCCCTTGACATCGTCAGCTTCCACATTTATCAGGGCAGAGTAACTTAACCTGTTGTCAGAAGAAACTGCAAAGTAACAGGAGAGAATCACATCTCAGCAGAATGCCACTAAGAAGACACAAAAACTAGAACACATGCTTCACCAACCAGCCCCCAGATATCTCAGGACAGTATACCTTGGCAAACAAGGACCATTGAAATCTAATTAAGAAGTTTCTTTCCTGGTCCCCTGGGGATCTGTGCAAGAACATAAAAACAGTGCTTAACTTACCTGGCATGGCACTTGCTAAGCAAGCACTTGGGAAAGAAAATTTTTCCTATTGTTCTTTTTAAAATATAT
>RJWT010028234.1:0-15284 GCA_004365215.1 Cuniculus paca | reverse complement strand
TGTGTTATCACCATTTTAATTAGAACTCTGAATTGTCACTGGTTTAGATGACTTATCAGAGGATGCCTTATTTAGACATTAAAAGACATGGACTAGATCCTGGGCCATAAACCTTCTCAAGCTGCTTAAGATCTACCAAACTGCCATCCTTTAAGATACAACTACAACGTTTGAGGGGAAATTCTACACTGATAAAGTTAAATTCACGTGTAGGCAATGCCTTTTTCTATGTTCTACTTTAAAATTATTATGCTTTTCTTCTTTCTTGATCCCTCCAAACTTACCCATTTGCACTTGACACCCCCATCTTTTCCAACCTAAATATTACCAACTCTCAATTATCTGTACAAATGATGTATGTATTTCACAAATGTAAAAGGAACTTTGTCTGAACCCTTCACTTAAAGTTTAAATTTGTTCCTTATCGTCAACACAGATATTAATATAGCAAAGAACACGCCTCTAAATTATACCTGTTTTGAAGTATTTCTATAAGCATAACAAGTAAAAAGAAGAAAACTATTCATAAATGTGTATCTTTTAACTATTATTTATTTGCTCAATAGCATTTTACAGCAAAAATCTCTCTACAGTTCATACATTCACAATTGTAATTCTTTTTTTTTCTTTTTTTTGTGGCACTGGGCATTGAACTCATGACCTTGTACTTGCCAGGCAGGTGCTTAGGCCGCTGAGCTAGATCCCCAGCCCACAACTGTAATTCTTTTCCTTCTCTTTTACACTAACTTCAATCACACACACATATATATATATATATATATATATATATATATATATATATGTAATTCACACTATCATATTATCAAAAATGTCACCAACTCTAAATAACAAATTCTAGTCCTCACAGTCTTCTACGTTAATAATAATGTAGGAATTGATAATTCCTCCTCCCCTATATGTGTTTCATTTAATTTACAGAATACATTATTCTGCTGGTTTCTTTCTACTTTTTTTGTATGTATTTTGCTGGACTGTTTTCTTCTTTCTAGTTAGTAAATGATAGAAGTTCACAGGATTAAGTTTCTAAATGCATAATCTAATCCAGTTTGGTGCTTTTAAATATTATTTGTAGACTCTGAATTTTATTGAAAGCCTCTACTTGAAAGAATAATAAGAGGGTGTTTACAGTAAAACAAAATAATCTGTATGACTGATGAGAAGAAACACCTTGCCACACACCTATGCCATCTTCCAAATTCATATCAAGCATCCATTTTCAAGTTAATAATCTAAACTAACTTGTAATTTCCCTAATATTTTGTAGCACAATAAATGACAGTTTTGCCAGGTTACTCAGATTCTAAAATGCCAAAAAGAGTAACTCTTGCATCATCTCTTTCTCACATAGTCTATGTCTACTACTTAGAGAGTCTTATCAGCCCTACCAGTAAACTTAGTCCTTAATATGGTCACTTCTCTATAATTGTCCATGATGTCCATGCTATCATGTTTGGTCATACCAAGATAATTGTGTTCAGCAGTCTAAATAATTTATTTTTATTTCATTACCTTTAAATCAAATGCTACTTTTTTTCCCCAAACTATCTCCTTTTAACAGTGATTAAGATCCTACACAGTCTGCTCTGTAGTCATCATCTCAAACTTAATGCTGTCCTTTAGGGTTGCTAATTCTGTTTCAGTAACACGGAAGCCTTTCAGTTTCTCAAAATACCAAGCAGATTACTATCGCAATCCATTCACATTTTCTGTTGGACGGACTGGAAAACTTAGAGATCCTTGTCAGTAATCTTAACCTTTCCTTCATTCAGGTCTTTGGTAATTTTCAGTGTCTCAGGAGGACTTCCATAATTACTTTCTCTGAAATAAATACCATCTACCAGTCTTACATCCTATGTATCACCTACCTGTCTTTCCTCCTATCTCTACTTTGCTCCTCATAAATCTTAGAACTTTCAAATGTGATATGATATGGTAAGGTATATGATATGAATTAACCAAATTATTTTTCTATTGTCTATGTTCTACTATAATGTAAGATAATAATATTGCTGCATTTGCCGCTATGTTGGCAATATTTGGAAGAACACGTAACAAATTTTAGGGAAAATTTTGGCTAAATGAATAAGAACATCTTTCCTTACAAAAGAAATCCCAAAAGTCATGGAAAGAATTCTGATTTCATTATAATCAATATTAAACATTGAGCTGTCAATTTTCTAAAATCTCAAATTTAGAGAAAAGATTGAAATACGCTGAGAGCATCTGACATTGAATGGACAAAAATGCACTAATATTTTAGTACCTATTACAAAGTAAAGTATTATTTATTTTACAAATTATTTTCTGATACTGGTCAGAGTCAAGACTTTATTTATTCTAAATAATTAAATCTGGATAATATCAACACTATAACTTTAGAATGAATAAATCACTTATTTGCATTGACCAAAAAAATTGGTGTCAAACCACATGCTTGCAATGATGTAAATGCTTTACCCTAAATATTTACCCTAAATGCTCTAATTGTTTACCTTAAATGCTTTAATTATGGACAGTCTTGTGACATAATTCCATTAATAGTATGCAATGTTATTTCTTTAATATTTTAATGTAAAAAAGGTGAGGAGCTGGAGATGTAGCTCAGTGGGACAGTGCTTGCCTGGCATGCATAAGGCCCTGAGTTCAATCCCCAGTACCAATAAATAAATATACGAATAAGAATTTTAATGCATCAGAGTTATCTTCCTTTTTGGTATTTTATCTACTTTAAGGAGTAAGTTGTCAAAGTGTGAAATTCTTATAAACTTTTTTTTCTGTAAACCTGTTGTGTGTGCTTTTAGTGGCAATGAAAGTAATAAAAAATTATAGTTGAATTATTAGAATCCAAATCAATGAACTTCTCCAAAGAAAAGTAATTAGCCATGTTTCATTTTATTTTATATTTTTGTTTACTTATAACCATGGGCTAAATGAAAATGAGGATTTAAGGGCACATCCACAAACTCATTTGAGCACTTAACAATAAATGTCTAACATAAAATACAGCTGTACTTAGGGTTGCTTTAGGTAGAATTATACAATGGCATATAATTCTTCTATTCCTTAGAAACTTAAAAACTATTATATGAGTTCTATTGTACATTTCTGTTGCCTGATTAAAATATACTTTGATGATCTACTGTACCCTCAAGGTTCCACATGTTTAAATTAGACTCATCTTGAATCCCTGTGGTCAGAATTTCTGACTTCTCTATTTTTTTAATTACTGCATTTCTCTAGTCAATCAAGTTAAAAATTTTAAATCAATTTCTTTTCATTTTTCATTTCAGTAGCAAAAATTTTTCCAAGTGATATAAAATATTTGAAATTCATCTGTTACCTATACTTTGTTTTCTATTGTCATGATGGTTTTATCCAATCCAAGACCTTATTTCCCTATTTCTAGAGCAATGCAAAGCCCTCTAATTGCTTCCTTGCCTTTAGCTTTCCTCCAGTGTACCTGTTTTCGCCCAAAACACTAAAAATTAATCTTCCTAAGGGAGAGATTTTTATTCTCTACTTCCTCAATTAAAAGTATATGAGTAAGCAAATATGATTCAAGCTTTGGGGCCTGAGATTAAATTGCCTTAATTTTTTAAAATTTTCTTTCTCTGAATTTTTTTACTTATCAGCTGTCTTTAATTGGCAGAGTTACCCACCCCTATATACTATTAGTATATTAATTCTTATTGAAAAGCAACTGAATTCAACTTCTTTTGATGATTATTAAAATATATGTACAAGTTTAATATCTTAAAACATGCAATGTTATTCACTCCAATTTAACATCCTTGACATTTAGAAGTTGTCACATTTCTTAGTATTCCACAATCATCTGAGTCCCTTGATACATCTGGAAATCAAAAAATATTATAATATACAAAACACATGATATAACTTAAGGTTTTGTTTTTGAATATTTTTAGTTGATTCAGTGTTTAAAGAATAAATTTCTGTTAAGTAGAATTATATATAGCACTGTAAAGCACTTGCCTATCATGCACCAAGATCTGGGTTTAATCCCCAGCACCTCAAACAAATTATATATTGTGGATTTGTCAAAATTAGTACATGAGAGAAAATTATGTATGATAAAATAATAAATCCATGCAAAATATTTTCTGGATTGTCACCGCACTAAATATGGACAAAAATACAGTTAAAATTAGAAATGTTTGTAGACAAGGATATAAAATTCTATTAGTAAAACTTATCTAGTACCACATCTAAAAATATGTATACCTTAGTAAGTCTCTATTTCTAAACATCATTTTGTGTGCTTGTAACTGGGGGCCAAGAGATAGGTATCAAGTAGAGTACATTGCATTAATGGAAATAAGTAAATTTCGAGTAAAATTTATTTCACCCATTGCTTTAGTTTCTAGTGACACATGAAATAGCTTTTTAAATAAAATACTAAAATAGGGTTCACTTCTAATGTGAATTTTTTCTAATGAATTTAAGAATCAATTTGAATATATTTTAAGTATACATCTAAAATGTAAATTTTATTGCAAAATATTATATGTCAAACATCATCTGGGTATTATTATGTGTAAGATCTTAACAACAAGCTGAGATTAATAAGATAGAAACAGAGGTGAAAGCAAGTAATGATTCCTAGTGGCAGAAAAGACAATTTTATATGTTTTGATTTATAATCATTTTAACTTATTGAGAATTATAGTAAAATATTGAATTACCTTTCCTCAGCACACATGAAAATATCTGTGAGGTGACAGCAATGTATGTTTCTTTCAAATGTATAAAAAGTGGCCAGGACTCCGAAAAATGTTTGTCTCAACTACTCTAGTAGATACTACTTTAGTAATGAAGCCACACACACACACACACAATGCATCAAGTCTAGTAAATAAATAAATAAATAAATATTTTTTTGAAATTTAGAATGATTCCAAGAAAAATTAAGTAACATGTACAGAATCAATAATGTATACGAGCAGATGGAATAAATTGGTGGCATAGGCAGGCCTGAGTGTTGTGATCACCAGTGCAGCACTCCATTCTCCTCTTGTGAGTCCATCATTTCAGCAGGTCTAACTTTATTACATCTCTCCTTTCTAATTGCATAATTCTCTTCATCCCATTTAGTTCGATGAGCTGAAGTTAATCTCTTTTCCCCTTCATATACTTTGGGAGTGATTATTACCTTTTACCTAATATTTTTCTGTTCTTCTTTCCTAACACGTACATGACAAAATTATAATTGACTTCAGATCAGTCTATATGACTGCATTCTAGCTAGTGATATCTACTCTTTCTCCAAAACAGAATCTCAGTGTTTGCGATGGCTGCTGCTTTGCCAGCCTGAGTCCCTAAATGCATCTGTGCTGATTGGCGATGACAAGAAGAACAATAAAAATTGATCATTGCCTTTAAGCAACTGTGATTTTAGACTGTCTAGTGCAACATGTACTAACCAGTTCATACCTATGAGCACTGCTATGATTTAAATCTATTAAGTATCAAAAAGTCTCACATGTTCAAAGATGGGGCCTCTAGAAGATGATTGGATCATGGAGTTGACACTTGGATCAGTGATTCTACAGATGATTTCACATCAGAATATGGTGTTAGGAGATGGGGTGTGGGTGGAGCATCTGGACAAATAAGGCCATGACTTGGAAGGATGTATTTTCTGCCCAATCACATCCTGGCCCTCTTGCCTCTCTGCTTGTCAGATACCAAAAGCTGAGCAGCATTGCTCACCATATCCTTCTACTGTGCCTTTTATGCCACTGAACAAGCCAACCATGACTGAGTCCTCTGAAACTGTGAGCCAAAATAAAATTTTTTTTTTCAGCACTGGGGATTGAACTCATGCCCTCCCACTTGCCAGACAGGCCCTTAGGCCACTGAGCTAGATCCCCAGCCCTTGTCTTTTTGACACAGGCTGCCCTTGAGCTCACTTTGGAGCCCAGGCTGGTCTCGAACTCACAACAATCCTCTTGTCTCAGCCTCCTGAGTGCTCAAAATAAATCTTTCTTCCTTTAAATTGCAGGTGTCAGCCCAGAGTGGTGGCTCACGCCTGTAATCCCAGAACTCGGGAGGCTGAGGCAGGAGGATTGTTGCAAGTTTGAGACCAGCCTGGGCTACAAAGTGAGCTCAAGACCAGCCCGAACTGCATAGCGAGACCTTGTCTTGAAAAACCAAAAAAAGAACAAAAAAACAATTGTTCCTTCATAAAAGCCACATGTATACTATCAAAAAATGTCTATTTTAACTTTCTCAAAGATCTTAAATTTAACAAAAGGCATTCAAAGACTGAGGAGGATTTATTCAACCCAAACACCTGAGTCTTGCTATGAGCATAAAAAATTATAGCATTTTAAATTACCACATAAATATTTACTTCTGCAGAGCTTGATATTAAAACTGAAACCCAACATCTTTGAAATTATAGTCGTCTGGAAATAACCATTAATCTTGCAACCCCTAAAGGAGACAGAATGGATTTGATATAGTGCTAACCAAAAATCCTACCCTGAGATGTGTCACTTTGCCAGTACCCTGGAAATTCCACTGAAAGGGTTTTTCTTGCTTTGACCTGATTCACAATGTTTTCAGAGTTAACTGTATTTTCCAAGGGAATTTTTCAAAAACGATCAGCAGAAATTGCCTAAATTATAACTGCCCGAAAATGTGGTAAATGTTTGTGTAAATGTTTCATTGTTATTTTTATCTTTTTTCTCTTTAAAATAAAAAATAAATACAAAACAAAGAGTGGCAAATATAACAGGAAAACTTAGAGGATTTTAAACAGCTTTGACCTATTTGTGGTATTCTAGAAAATTATGTACATTGCAAGATGATGTACTTGTCCAAGAAAGATGTCAGAAAGTCCCAGTTTTCAACCTCAAGTTGTTAGTCCCTCCACAATTAGAAAGTAAGGATTAAGTCAAAGTTTTTGATTGATTTGCTTGAGTCAGTTGCATGGAGCTATTTGGGGTGACTGTCCATACATAAAACAGAGAGAGGAAGAAGATCTGTATCCTTTGAATCTAAACCTACTTTTTTGATTCAAAAGTCATATTGAAACTTATCACCTAGAATGAACCAGAATGCCCATCATTTCCTTCAAGTACTAAGGTGTCCTTGCATACAAGATTCACCTGTCATCACCAAAATTGATCTGAGATGCTCCTGGTAGCAGCAAAGGATTTGGATTTTGTCAGTCTAACATTGGCTGAGGAGTTGCAAAAATTGCACATATATACACAAAGAGTAGAGAGAATAGGTCATAAAAGACCATCTGCAAAGTGGAGGATTTCCACAATCTTTGTCCATCGAGTTATTATTGGCATGAACCAAACAAACTGTCCTGCTGCCATTTTTCTTCTGAAGAAGAAAAGAAGTATATCATTCCCCTGTTAGATTTGTAAATATCACCAAAAGCAGAAAGATGGTCATGAATCACGGTGACACTATACATGTGTAAAGCTGACAGATCAGGTTACTTGATCCTACTGAAGTCATTGCTGTAGTGGATCGTGCAGTTCTTCCTTGAGTAAACCACTCTGGCACTCAACTTTCTCACTGGCAATACCAGTAGAGCCCACAAAATGGCTCTCATTGAATGAGGAACAAGTTATGTGGATTATGTGGCTCTGATGAAATATGGCGCCCAAACACTGATTTTCTGTGCTTCCTGGATTATTGCTAACTCTTACTGCAGAAGGCCCTACTCAGCCTTCAGGGAGATTGGAGAAATGACTTAAACTACTATCTACAGAATGTTCTGACTCCAGCATACAAGCAGCAGTAAGACTTTGGGACTATGTTTAGAAAAAGTGGGAGGCCAAATTAGCTTTCATACATCTTTTTTGTTATCCCCAGATGTTCTCTTAGAAAGTCACTAGAATGCCAAGACATTAACTTTATCTGCCTGCAGCGCTAAATTTCTGGGCTTATTGTCAGGGTGACTGCTGAATTGCATTGTCAATTTCATTGGCATGAAGCCTCCTAGAGGAATACTACAGCATATTTGTAGAGTGTCTAGGTGGGTCCTGGCTTTGGAGTACCAAATCTGGTCCATGGACCCTCTATGTCTGCTGCTGTTTCCCTGCAGTGGTTCTTCCATGCTGCCATCAAATGAACAGCTTTCTTCTACTATGCCCTTCCATTATGATGTTCCTGACCTGGATCCAGGTGACTACTGACTGTATCCACTGAAACCGTGAACCAAATTCAACCTTTTTCCCTTAGATTGTGGGTTTCAGGTATTGTGTTTCTGAAAAATGGTTAGGTCTTTTTAGTGTCTTTGTATAAGTGTAACTGAATTCTGTAGCCCAATCAGCAACTCACATTAACATGAGCAAAGGCGTAGAATTTTCTGCCCTTAGTTCAATATTTTAGTTCAAATTCCTGGAATAATTCTAAGAAAGCTAAAGGCTGAAATTTTCTCCATAAAGCATGTCAATATGAAATATTTGACACAAGAATTTTGCCTAAAATACATAGCTAATTAACAAACAGCTTCGTTTTATGTCCCAAAATGAAGACACACTTTTTAAAATTTTTACTGTGAATATGTCTGACATTTTCAAAATTTTTTTCTACTAATGTAAAATACAATGAATGAAATTAAACTTGATTTTCAAAGGTCGAACTAGAATTTTTCCAGGATCATTTTTAGAAATGATGTAACATGCTTATCTTACAGTAAAAGTTTTATGAATTTAATTAAAGAAGTAGAGTAAATAACACAATAAACTTTTAGATCTCCTTTGAATTTACCTGAATTTTTTAGCACAAGCACTTTTTTTTTTGTTTTTTTTTTTTGCGGCAACAGGGATTGAACTCATGACCTTGCGCTTGCCGGGCAGGCGCTTAGATCGCTGAGCTGTTTACCTGAATTTTTTATCCAATTTACTTATCCTAGGGATTGAAACAGTGTCATTCTTAGGCCACTGAGCTAAGTCCCTGGCCCTTAGCTATGAATAAGCTAAACACAACACGAAACTCAATGTGAGAATCAATAGATAAACATTTAAATTGTGCCTGCAAAAATAGCAAATATTGGAATTAGATAAGAAGCAGAATATCTTCCCAATGTAAAGAACTGACCAATGTAAAGTTCTGATCCAAAAACACCCAAAGGAAAAAGTCCGTGACTGAAACTACCCTTCTCCAATGTCAGAGGAAAGAGACAAGATTGCAGTGCAAAGTACCTTCATTTCCCAAATTTGCAGTAAATTGGTGGACTAATATCTGATACATGAGATATGCACCCCACAAAAAGGAGTTGGACTTGGCCCCTTTTGGAAAGAAGTTAAAAGAAAACTGCCTGGAGAGACAAGGTAGCCCCAAGAGAGGAAGGATTCCCTAGAAACCAAGGTTGACAAAGAAGTTGTAGGTAGAACTCCTGAGAATGTATTACTATGTGAAATGAACTTCTAATGAAGAAGTCCTGATGGAGTAAGATAGTCTCTAAAGAATCCCAAGGGGGGAAAAATGCCAAAGATCATGAAATCTTAAAGTCCAGAAGGACAATAACAATAACAGTAAAGAATATTCTTCCTTCTTTCTCCCTTTCTTTCTCTCTTACAACTAGCTTCAACTCTTGAGCCTGAAACAGTGACAGTTAAGTCCAGGAAAACATGAATAACAAACCATTTTCCCAACTTAGGATTTTTTTAGGTTTCAGGTGAGCATTAACTGGGAAAGAGCAAAAGTTATAAAATAGATAAAAGTTTGGAGTAATTTGCTCTTAACTTTGCCCAACCAAATCAATATAACTCTTTATGTTAAATGAATGAAGTAACAATTATTTTTCAGTATCACTTTTAATGATTTTCTGGACCATTTTAACTATCTAGCAATTAAAATTGCTGTAGGAAAAGGAAGCTCAATCTTTCTCTTTTTCCTGTGATGGGCAGCAGGAGCTTAATCTCACTGAGAGTCATCATATTTCCCATCTTTCTGTCGTGAGGGTACCCTGATCCAGGAACTTAGCTCCAGTGTTTTCCCAATGATCGGTGGGTCCCTCTCAAACACTGGGCTCAGCTGGTTCTTGCAGTCTGACAGGACAGGACTCTACCAACAGTTATTTTATGACTTCCCCAATTCAGGCAACTGCCCCCTCTCTGAGAAACTGCCAGAGGATCACATTTAACACGGAAAAAGTTGGGGAAATACCAGAGCTCACTTCCATTATCCCTGAAATCACCAAATTCCGTCAATAGGTCATGGCTGTCTTTAATCCTAGAAAGTCAGTCTAAGTAGTGAAAGTCATAACTGCTACTCTGCCTGTTTTGCACAAGTGGAGGAAGCTGCTATTCAAGTAGCTGGTTCTTGCTAGTTGGCAAAGCTGTTCCCATGACAGTTGACATGATTCTAGATGCCCCACAACAGTTCTAGAAGATACTTTCCGTAGCTGCAGCAGATTTCAAACATGAACTTCTCCTAGTAGCACTCTATATGACTCTGCCCTGTAATCCCCAGGTGATCCAGTCCCTGTCACTGCAAAAATTCCAAAACCAGTCCTACAGATACAAAATACTGTTGTTTTACTTAAATTAATAAGAAATCTGTGGTATATTCTTTTCTTGTAATTTTATTTTGGACATACCACTCTGACAGAAATAGCGTGTCAAAACTTTAGTAAATTCCAACAGACATTTGCTAAGATTGAATTTAATTTGCTAAAAAGCTTCAAATTTTGCAGCTTCTTTACTTTCTTTTAAAGTAATGTCTTACAATTGTGTGTATATAGGATTGTCAAATGATTCTTTTCCTTTCCACAAAATGTAAGCATATTAAAAAACACTTGCCAAAGACGAACATAAACAGTTAGAAAAGCTTTTATTAAATTTAGTGACAAGTTCTTTCTTCCTTGGGAAAGTTTTAAAAGGCAGTCTATTTCCTGAGCATTTATTATTGCTTCCAAAGATGTGTTATCTCAAAAGAGGAGGGAGCCATATCGTGTTGACAAAACTCATCATATATCAGGTTTCTGTCTTTTCCATTTTCACTGATCAAATTAAGGAAAACACATCAGACATTATTTGCCATTTTCTGGGCTTATTTTGACATATCTTTCAAAGGCCCCTTGAATCTTTTTTTATTTTTGTTTTTTATAAGAGTTATCTTTCAAAAAATACTTCTTTTTTGGATGGATAGCTTTAGTTAGGAACTTTAGCTCTCACTAAAACTGATTATATTTGACTTTAATTTTTCTCTAGGAACAGCAAGCCAAACTCTGCTCCTTATATGATATAAAAAGATATAATTTTTTATCATAATGATTTTTTATTCTACTTTTTCGTTCACTGCAGGTAGGCATTTGCTCATCTGATTTTCTCTTCCTTTTCTCGTGATTTTTCCTACATCACTGGTAAAAATGGAAACTTTTTTAATACAAGTTTAACACTGTCACCTTTAATATATGCCAATTCTGTGAAACGATTTCCACTTTCTTTCCTTCACACACCTCTATCATTCTTCTCAAGCCTAGGGTAAAACTTGTCAACATGAGATAAATTAACACAAACTAAGAGGGCCACTTTTTCTCTAACCTGATTTCCATTAACCTGTAAAGAAAAAAAATAAAATTAAAACAAAAAAAAAATTTAAAGAAAAGATTGGTGTCATGTTGAAGTATTAGTCATATATTGCTTCCTAACAACTTGATTACATTGTTAGTTGCTGAAAATCACTCATATTTATTATCGTGACATTTGTTCAGGTCAGGCTTTACTTGGTCATTTGCTTCAGGAGCGGACAAAACAGAGCTGGAGGCTCACCTGAGACTTAACTTTAAGAAAGAGCTGCTTCTTGCTGAGGAGAGATTTTTTCTGTTCTCACTGCTAGTGGGAAACTGTCCTTTCGTGGCATGTGAGCATTCCCATAAAGATACTGACCACCGCCCAGTCGGTTTCTACAAAAGCTAGTGAAGGAGAGAGATCACCTTCACTGGAGAGACCGCAAATTTGTGTACTATAATTGCATGAACATTACTATTACATCTCCTCACCTTTGCCACATCCTATAGATTAAAAGTAAATTCCATGTCCCAGCAATAATCAATACAGTGGCAGGATCACACAAATGCACGAACACCCAGAATTAGGCACCATGGAGGTTTCCTTAGAGATTATCCACCACAATAAAGGAATTACTGGAGATTAGAGTTTTTCTATATTGTTTTCTGTCTTTTCCTTACCCCTCTTTGACTGTGCCTATATGTCTGTGAAATCAACAAATATACTCCTGGATTTAGGAGCTAGGAGCTCCTTAACATGAGGACAGAGCTTATTTATTTTTCATTTGTAGTTATTAGAAGGTAAGAGGCTTGCTAAGCTTCAGAAAGCACCACTGGTTTTTTCACTCATGGCTAAAAGAGGAAAAAGTGAAAAAGAATCCTGTGGTCTTCATGTTAAGGAACAAAATAAAACAAAACTAGGAAATTTGGAACTTGTCAAGTATTTGCCTGTAAAAACAGCACCAGGAATTTACAGAAGGGAATAAAATATATAACTTATGTAATTTAAGAACAAAACAGATGCCTGCAGAAGATTGTCCAGCACAGGATTTGGGTGAAAATGAACCCTGAAAACATGTTTGTACTACTAAGTTGCTGTAAGCTACCGAATTCATCTATTAACCTCACCAAAATAAGAAACATCGTCATTGTACCCTAAGACATCCTTCCAGTAATGTAGGCATGATTATCCACATGGCAACAGAGTACTCCAAGACATCAAGTAGTTGAAGAAGCACAGAAATGATGTGACAAGTTAGGCTTTGTGTCTTTTTCTACCAATAAACCATCACTCATTTAAGAAGTTTCTTTACTACCCTTTTGCACGATCCATCAAGGTTTGAGAGTCAGATAAGGAGGAATCAAGAAGGTAGAAAACATTTGAAAAGTGAAAGGTAAGATTTTTAAGGTAATGATTATTTTTCACTGAAGAGCTGGGAAAAGAGATTCGAATAAGCATATTAGTTTAAAATTGCTGTATGGTGACATTAACATAAAATGATATTAAATTTCATTTAATTTCCCCCTACTTAAGAATAAATGGTTGGGTTTTAAAAGGAAGATGACGTGGATTTTTAAGGATAGAGCAGTCTTCATATTGACTCCTAGTTAATTAGAGCTTTTTGGTTAATCTTTTATACAAATCTATGACTTTTGAAACTGAACTTGGACATATTTGGTGGCCATACATGAGGCTTCTCTGTTTTCAGTTCTAAAAATATACACTGACACAGAAATCTCTTTGGCTTAAACTTCATTGGACACAAGCACAAATTTACTTATAGATGAGGCAGATTTACTTGACTCTGTCTTTATGACTACTTTCCTGTTACTAAATAGGCTTGTGATAGTTTTTTTTACCACAGAAAAAAGAGTGATTGATAATGAGTTATGAAAAAGTCTTTATTATATTTATCCTTATTTCTTATTACGGCAAAACTGGAAATCTCATGAATAGTAATGAAGTTGATCTCTCTAAATAGGAAGCTTCCATCTCAAATGACAACAAAATTCTAAATAAGACACTACTTTTGTTATGCTTAATAAAATTAATACCAATAAAATCTCAATTTTTTTAAAAAATCCAATATTCATAGAATTAAATCATGCTCCTTATATTGTTTCTTTTAAACATATCCATTTATTTCTACAATTTACAGAATATTGTTCTATAATTACTGTAATATAGTTTAGGTAGTTTAAAAGCAAGCAGAGAGGCTAAAGATCGAGTTCATAAAAGAGAAGCAGAACGCATCAAGAAGTTTAAAGGTAATTCAACCAGCTAATTCAGCTTAGAAATGTAAAGGAAAACACAAGAGAAAGCTAAGACTGCTAGATTTAATAGTCAAATTCAGTAGCATAGCTGGATATAAAGTTAGTACCCAAAAATCAATAGCATTCCTGTACACAAACAAAAAAACTCACTGAGAGAGAAATTAGGAAAACAATACCCTTCACAATAGCATCAAAGAAATGAAGTACTTAGCAATCAATCTAACAAAGGAAGTAAAAGATCTATACATTGAAAATTGCAGTACTCTAAAAAAGGAGATTGAGGAGGTATCCAAAATAGAAAGATATCCCTTGTACATGGATAGAAAGAGCCAATGTGAAAATGACCATACCCCCAAAACTGTTATACAGATTTAATGCAATCTCAATCTAAATACCATTAGTATGTATCACAGATCTAAAGAAAACATTCCTAAAATTCACTTGGAAACAGAAGAGACCTACAACAGCAAAGCCAATCCTGGGAAAGCAAGGCAAGGCAGAAGGCATCACAATCACTGACTTGAAATTACACTACAAACCTACAGTGATAAAATCAGCATGGTACTGGCAAAACAAAACAGGCCTGAGGATCAGTGGAACAGATTGGAAGATGCAGACACAACTGCAAACATAGTCAGCCACCTTGTCTTTGACAAAGGGCACAAACATATTCACTGGAAGAAAGATAGCCTGTTTAATAAATGGTGCTGGAAAAACTGGCTTTCCACATGCCAAAGACTAAAACTGGACCCATGACTATCACTATGGACCAAAGTAAAATAAAAATAGATCAAAGATCTAAATATTAAAACAAAAACACTATGTCTACTGGAAGAGAAAGTAGATAAAAATCTTGAGGACATAGGGGTAGGCAGAGAGTTCATAAACAAAACCCAAACTGAACAGGAAGTGTTTCAGTGAACCAACAACGGGAATCTCATCTTATTAAAAGTTTTTGCACATCAAGTAAATCATCAACAGAGTGAAAAGACAACTCACAGAGTAGGAAAAATTTTAGCCAACTATCCCTCAAACAAAGGACTTCTATTTTGAACATGTAAAGAATTGAAAGAAATAAGACCTCCCAAATTCAAATACTCATTCCAAAAATGAGCATCTGAGATGAACATTCACTTCTCAGATGAAAAAATACAGTTAGAAAATAAATGCATGAAAAAATGTTTAACATCATTCATCTTTTGAGAAATGCAAATTAAAACAACACTCAGATTCCATCTCACCCCAGAAAGAATGGCTATCATCAAGAAATCAACCAATAACAAGTGCTGGTGGGGCTGTGGGGAAAAAGGAACACTTCTCCACTGTTGGTGGAAGTGTAGACTGGTACAACCACTGTGGAAATCAGTGCAGAGATTCCTCAAAAAACTAGGATTAGAGGTCCTATTCGAGCCAGTTATTCTCCTTGTAGGTATTTTCCTAGAAGAATTAAAAACATCATACCGCAGCAATTTATGTGCTTCCATGT
>RJWT010028233.1:0-15278 GCA_004365215.1 Cuniculus paca | reverse complement strand
GTGTTGATTTATACTTTTGTCCTGTAAGAATTTTCTTAGCCAGATTGTTCCTTTGTGTCTACAAAAACTTTAAGTTCATCATCTCTCACCTGGAGCTGCATCTCAACCTTGGCGTGTTGGATGAGTCTTTAAATTCGGGTTTCATTTTGCCGCCACCTCCCTCTTAGGCACAGGGTCTGTCAGCTTTCCAATCTCAGGAATCATCTCACAGTCCTAGGCAGCTGCCGGTGATGCTGCACATGCCTCCACAAGCTCTCTGCAACCCCGTTCATTCAACACCACAATTCCTTGCTGGCCCTCCATTTCATTCTCACCTATTCTCCCTTATACAGGATCTTTTCCACACATAGTTCATGAGCAGTTTGGAGACAGAACTTGTGTCTTAGCCTTCCTGGCAACTCCCACGTATGTATGACTACAATCTAGTCTCATGCTTTAGATGCTGGGCGGCTAAGTTATTGAGGTGACATCTTGATTTTGGTTAACTCTCAGTTTGCAATTCATCCTCCAAATACTGTACATGCTGCAGTAACTTTGTATTCATTCTGTCCTATCACTAGTCATTCCCAACTTATTTAGTGAATTTGGAGGGACATAAGGTAGACTGCTCTTTTAAGAGGTTTGGCTATGAAGGAAAGAATAAAACTAAGGCAACTACAGAAAGAGAAAGTTGGATCAAGAAGAAGTACTATGTTTTATATTCCAGAATTAGCAGAAAATATGAATATTTGTAGGTTCTAGAAAAGAGACTGATGGAGCAGGAGAGACTGGCATGAAATGACAGGATATTTTCTGACGGGTAAAATCTAGCAAAATGAGAAAGGATAGGATCAGGTGGAAGACTTTCATGTCATTTTCAAAAATATACATTCATATACTAGAAAAAATACGGCACGTGCAATATTTCAAACAAATCATTTTTATATAGATGTCTACTTGAAATATAAAGCATGATGTGAACATGGCTCACAACCAGTAAATGCTGAATATTTAGTATGTGTTGAGTGTTCACTATCTACCAAGCACTGTTCCAAAGTGCTCTTGCATATAAAATCTGATTCAATTACCACCCTAGCAGTTTAGCATGATAATACCATGAAGTTATTAAAGACAGCATGAAAGACTTCCACTAGCAAAGTTTCTCTAAATGGTTACTTTGTTTTTTTAACTGAATCGTAACAGGATCTCCTGGTGCCACTTACAGGAATTGAAAAGATGTATTTACATAGTGAGTGCCTCCAGAATTACTCCCTCCAAGGAAACTCCCAGGAGGTAGTTCCAGAGTTGCAATAAAGCAAATGATTCAATAAGTTGAATCCTTCCATTGCATGATTAACAAAGACACAGA
Organism: Cuniculus paca; assembly: GCA_004365215.1. Classification (NCBI taxonomy): domain Eukaryota; kingdom Metazoa; phylum Chordata; class Mammalia; order Rodentia; family Cuniculidae; genus Cuniculus; species Cuniculus paca. The sequence goes on along the minus strand of RJWT010028233.1, from coordinate 13,930 downwards.
ACATTGCACAGATCAGTGTGCTCAGACCAAAGCACTATAGCCTCAGTCTGAGTCTAGCGCCTGGCTATGTGCTGCTGCCAGCGGGGAAAACCAGAGTCTCTGGGAACAATGGTTTTAGAAAAGAACCCAAAGTAGGGTTTTGTTCTTATTCTTGTTTTGTTTGCAATTTTTTCTTTTATTGCCTAGGTTAACCAAGCAGCACCATTTTGGATATTTTCCTCCCAAATACAGTGTATATTTCCCAAGTGATCATTTATATTATTATCAGTCATCATAGTATTTATCTTCTGAAGTCAAATATTAAGAAATATATTTCCTAATCATTGGAATAACTTCATGTGTAGAAATGAAATGAAGCAGAGAAAGTCATAAAGAATCAGTGAAACATTTCAGAGTGTACAGAAGGAAATAGAAACAAACAATTACATTATTATGCAAACATAAAAAACAAAATAAACAACAAACAAAATTTTTTAAAAAAAAAATAGTGGGAGAATAACAATAGTTAATACATTGTGTACTATTACCGTCAAGGTAGTTTCTCGGAGTACAAAATATAGACATAAAAAATTCTCCAAATGATATTAGTACAAACCTTTCCAAATCTATATTTTAAAAGACAGTCTAAAAACAAAGACACTGGGCCTAAGAAGCATAGTTGTTTCATTGAAATTTTTTTAGTCAACTACATCAATGTCCATACAAGCTCCCTACATTCTCATAATTATAAAAAACAAAATTTTACTCAAGTTGACACACTCTCCTCACACCTCAGACCACAAACCCATGCACCAGGATTACTGAAACATAAAACAGAGACCGAATGAAGCAAAAGACAGAGAATGACATATTAGTCTCAGCAACACCTAAATTCAAAAGAAAAAATTACACTGTGATGGAACTAACAAAAGAAAGAACATGCATATTTATTTTTCACTTTAATTCATAGAGTAGGAGGGTTATATTACAGTCAGATTTCATTATTCTATTCAACATGCCTAGATTATTGTGGTACTATATCTACCTTGTATCAATAAATAACATTAAATGAAGTAAGACTGATTCATGGCTGACATAAATTTTTTCTGTATTACTATTTTCTGTGGACATTGCTGCTTTAGTGTTCTCTCTCTGATACGAACATATACACACCACAATCATAACCATAAACTAAATGACTACATACTTGGAATAGATGGCTGTTAGAAAATACTCACACTAATTGATAATGACATCATGCTGGTATGCACATTACAATGTAAATGAGGCTAGCAGACTCATTTATGGCTCTTTTATTCAAAGTTTAATACTTATTGCTTTTTTTTTTTTTTCATGGTTTAGAAGGTTCTTCTTAAGGCTGTGGGATTACTTATTCCTGCTGATTTTGCCCCTTGGAATTGGACCAAGAGTACCAATTTTTAACCATATTTTAAAACAGATGCTTACCAGCAATGAAGGAGAATTGAAATGGATAATGGAAACCACATTGCGGAAAGAAAACAAGGAAAGAGAAAACTGATTAACAGATTTATCCAAGCAGCCATTAAGCTTTATTAAAAATTGAATTATTCTTTGCATCAAAGTATAATGTCTGTGTTTCCATGCTTTTGTCTAAGTGCATATGGAGAAAAAGCATCCAAATGAATACTTTTTATCACTAATACATCTTGAAAGGTAGTTTAACATCCATCTCAAACACATCTGTAAACTTAAATGATTTCTCTGGGTCATACAACAGATCTAGGAATCAAATACAGAGTACTGAACTTCCCCTGAAGTGTTTGTAAAACTCAGCCAGATTTAGCAAAACCTGGAAAGAAAACAGTGCTTGGTATCATGCCCAACTTTTCTTTGGCTCAAATTTGTGATGATTCACAGCAAGTCCACATGGTTCCCCTATGGTTCAACCCCTTCCTTTTCTAAGAACTAATGTTTCTGGAAGCCTCCATTATTCTCTTCCCCAATAGAGTTTGGAGAAAAATTTTAAAAATACAAAGTAGGGGTCTTGATGGATCTGTAGGCATTTTTTTTCTCTGTAAGTGAAATTATAGAAAGCTAATCAGTCACATAATTTAATAGTAAATTCATAAGCTCAAGAAGGCTTACTTTTGCTGAGTTAACTCATTTATAAGAATATTTTTCTATGTGTAGAGGAATTGCACACTCCATATATCATAGCATATAGGTGACTCATCACCTATATGCTTCGACATCATTCACGTATTACACTGCTCACAATGAAGGAAAAGGGAAACCACGTGTGTTCTCATACTTAAAGAGCTGAATAAGTTAGAAAAAAATTAACAGAAGCTCCACCAAAGTGAAGAAAGAGAAAAAACTTCATTACTGAAAACAAATCGCTGAGCTAAAAAAACTGGGATCAGAAATGATGGAAACATTAAACGAGCAGACAGTGATGATCTCACCAAGTGATATCACTGTAGTCATTTTTCAGTGCAGTAGTTAATTCGGAAAGGGATGATCTGACAGTAGTCCTACATTTAGCTTAGCCGAGAGCTTCCCTTATAGCATAATACAGCATGGAATTGAAAGCATTCCGCTTTGTTTTGCAATTCACAATTCGGCCCAGGTGGGCCACTATTACACAATAACCATACAGCTGCTAGTATCATCAAGCACAGCTTAAATTACCCTTCCTTTTTGAAACCTAGCGTATAATCTGCTCAACCAATAGATACTAAAGTCCAAAAACTCAGCTTTTATTTACCATCTACTCCCTGTGAAGGTCCAAGATAAATAACAAATCATTCTCAAAGGAATTCCAATTATGCTGTTTGTTCCCTTAAAGAGTATAAAGGAGTAAAATGTCAGCATTGTGTGTAAGACAGAAAGAGCTCACCACACCTGCTAACAGTACACAGCCTATAAAGCACTTAGCCTGTAATGCATTTCTGGAAATCATTTCTGAAATTTGCAAACATAATTTTTGCCCTATCTTCCCACAATTGTTAAGACACTACCACAGCTATTATTCTTTTTCGAATTGCCTGATACTTGATGTTAACACGGCAGGGAAGCTATAGATATATAGGTTATTCAAATACATAGATTATTGCCACAGTTAATGCTCCTAAACATTAATAGCTTCTGTCGAAACCTGATCCCAGTGAAATCATTCCTTTTTTTAACGGATAGTGTTGTCTTCACTGAAGTGATGTTGAGTCCATCCAAAGAACTTTGTTCAGTGCAACAAATGATGAGTACAACATGCATTTGCCCATTTGTCAAGGTTTTGAAAGCATTTCTTTTTAAAAATGTTCCTAGGGCTTTCTAAGAGAACAGTAAGTTAAACAAATTAGTGGACCCAGAACAGAAAGGCCAAATCGAACTGCAGTCTGTATGTTAATAGACAGTAGTTAAAATAATATAGAACTCTATTCTATGTATTTTATGAGTAAAACTGGTTGACTACAGGATAAAGGTCCTTACTCAGTATTTCCTCTCATAATCAGTCCTTTTGACAACTTTTGTCAGATTTATCCAACAGAGAAACATTTTCTCAAGAAATGTCTATAATAATAGTATGCAATGATTTCAGAAATGAGCAAACATAAGCATTTTCTTGCTTCTCCACAAGTATCTTCCTTCATTGTTTATTCCGTTCATCTGAGAATGTTGTCATTGTTGTGGTCGTTTTGGGATATTTTTGGCTATTTTTTTATTTGGGCAGGATCTTCCTAAGTAGCTTGGTCAGGTTTTGAACTCACTTTGTAGCCCAGGCTGGCCTCAAACTCATGGCAATCATCCTGCCTCAGCTTCCCAAGTGCTGGGCTTACAGGCAATCTCCATCATGCCAAGCTGTTCCATCTGGGTTTAACATCAATTTTCTAACTGTAGTGAAGTTTTCTTCTGACATAGGTATTTCTACATGGCAATATTTTACTAACAAGGATATGAATACACCTGACACGGTCTATGACTATAATATCTGTGAACAATTTCTCAGTTTGTGTTATTAGAAAGTTATCTGATCATGATTCTGTTGTTTTGTTTCTCTGAAATAGCCTTTATTCATTCATTATTTATTTGATTTATATGAAATGTGCTCAGTGCCCAAGGACTTCTGGGCATGTGCATAAAATTTAAACTAAATCCAGCAGCTAAAATCCCTCTTAAACTATAATGAAATTACCAAGTTAATGGAGCAGTGTAATCAAACCAGAGTTAATAAATATGGTGTGGCCTTAATAGATGCCATAAGAACAAATGTCAATAGATATTGACAATTTGCCATGTGAAAGCATGACATTTGTTATGTTTATACTTACGTTGTCATGCATTTATTATTTTTATGGTCCAGTTACATTGAATGCCTTGGAAGCACAGGGCTAGGGCTTATGGAAATAAAAGAAATAAAACAATTTTCTACCTTCCAAAAGTAAGTTATCCAAGATTTTAAAAAAATAGCACACATTAAAATCTGCCAGAGGGTTAGTCCATCAAAACACATAGACTCCCACTAAAATGCAATGTGAAAAAATGTGCCTTTAAAGCTTGCTAGAAAAATAGGAGTCTGGAAGAAAGGTTTTGAGTTATAAATATATTAGGTGGTGGGTGCTACATCTCTATTGTGTCTTTTATTCTTCAGTGGAAAAATGTTTAAACTCATAGGAATCTGTTTTTTGCACTTAAGTATATAATTCTTTGGAGTAAACATGGCTCTTGACTTCTTCTGGAAGACTCTTGTAGACATCTACTTGCATATCACATATTGCATGTCAACTTGTGAATTCAAGTGCTTCCCAACTGATTGTGCAAGTAGAAAGGACCCTTTACTTAAATGTGCTTTTGCCTAATCACTAAAGCTATTGAGAAAGGTAGTGAAGACCACGCACCACTGGCTACATCACCTTCTGGATCTTATTGTTTATAACTCCCTCTATGTGTATTCAAAAAAGCAAAACCAAAGTGTTAAAACTAGACTTTAAAAAACAAAACCAAGTAATCATATTATTGCTTTATTAATTTCAATAACACTAAATGCTTTTAGTTTTTGCTTCAAAAAATTGAGTGACTAAGTCAACTCTTTGAAAACAGTATTTGGGCTGTGAAATAAAATGTTTCAAAGGAAGATAAAAGAAATTTGTTATAAAGAATCATGACTAATAAGTAGCTCGAGGAGGTTTGAAGACAGTGGTTTCTGGGTAATTGAACTTCTTTTTAATGTTTCCCTCTTTAAAACAAAGAAAACCATAGTGGGTATTGTTGAAAGGCAGTGATACATACATGGACACTCATTCTGTTATTCTGTCTACTTTTTAGAAGTTTGAAAAATTTAAAACTTTCAATAATTCTATTAAAAACTTTTAAGTAGTATGGGGTATTTATATAGATATTTTCAAAGTGTGAAAAAGCAAGTAGAAATCACCCCAAAACCATATTTTAGTCAACATTTTTCTGGTTCTTTTGTTGGATAAATAAATATAGATACCATAATTATACAAATCTGTGAGTTTCTCATATATATATATGTATCTTCCTTTGTACATTTCTCTATTAATTTATCAGAATTTCTCAAATACCTGATTTTTTTTGTTTTTTGTTTGTTTGTTTTGTTTTTGGTACCAGAGATCAAACTCACGACCTTGTGTTTACCAGGAAAGTGCTTGAGCCACTGAGCTAAATCTCCAGCCCTCTAATGCCTGATTTTTTAACTACAAAAAATTCATTTCATAAATCTAACTTGATTTTCTGTATTAATTCCTCATTTTTGGATATTACTTTATCTCTCAATTTCCACTCATAATTATTAATAATTTTACACTGAAAATTATTTGCAATATTTTCAGAAGATCATGTCCTTAGGATACATTTCTAGAAATTTCATTTTTAGGTCAAGAAATAAGCAAACCAATGCATAGTCTCATATGCATAGAAATTTGCATGTATCATGAGTACATAATAATGTCTATGCCCCCACATGCTAGCTAATTCTGATCAGCAAGAGATACTATGACTGTTTAACTTACATTTCACTCAGTGTTAATGAAGTGGAATACGTTCCCCGTATTTCTTTCTTTAATATTTCTTCTTTTGTGATGCCCCGTATACATTTACCTATTTTGCTATGGAGAAAGGGATATTTGTCTTTTTTTCTTATTACTTTATATTGATTTCAATAATTTTATTAATTCAAAACAAAAATTTTCTAGTTAATTTCTTCATATTAGAATATGATTTACACATAGTTAGAACTATCTTCAAAATATTAATCAACCACTGAAGACAATTCACTCTAGTGGCTATGATCATTAACTGCAGTTTGTCAGCTCGACTTGAATAAGAACTCTCTAGCAGATTAGTGACTCTCTGGGTGTGCCTATGGATGATTGACACGGAGGCTGCAAACTGAAGAGGGAAGACTCATCCCAGATGTGGGTAGCACCACCAATAGCATGTAGCCTGGACAGAATAAAAAAGGGAAAAAAGAAGGAACTCTTTGAAAGAGATCAGGTTTCTCCGCTGCCTTCAGACATTGGTCTCCAGTTTCTTCAGGCTTCCAGCACAGACCCTCCAGTTTCCAAACACAGACTTACTCCGAACTTTGCAGTATGTTTTCAGGTCTTCAACCTTAGACTGCTACTGGATCCTGCAGCTCTTCAGTTCAGCTCCCAGATGGCCAGTTTGCATTCTCTGTCTCTGATCTGACAGACAGCCACTGGGACTCTTCTGATTCTGATCCTGTAAGCTTACCTCATAAATCCCATAATCATACATATATTTTATATTGAATTTGTTCCTCTAGAGAACTCTAACTGACACAGTGGCCAAAGTCATTCTTAAGGAAATAATACTAAGAATGCCTGTCCCTCTACTACTGGACAAAGAACAACTATTTTCTACTTAGATGAGAAGATGAACTACAGTTGTTAACCTGCAAATGAGTCCAGTGGAGAGGCATAAAATTATGAAGGGTTTGTAGACATAGTAATGGCAACTTCAAACTTGAATGAATTTTCTCTTTGCTCCCACCATCCCAGCAACAGTTTCCTCCCACGTTCAGATGACTGAAGTCAATGGTTAAAGGAATTATACAAGTTTTTATACTATGCTACTTCCTTACTGGTACAATTACATAGATGAAGTGAGAGAAACAAGAACAAACTATTTTGAACATTGTGCTGTTTATATTCACAAAAGGGGCAATATTTCCTAATTTCATTTAGAGGAACTATGAGCACAATCCATTATTGTTTTATTTCCTTAGGTACTTTCAATTTTAGAAATGTACTTCCATGTCTATATGAATGAGTATCAAGCCTCCCCTGATATTCTTAATTAAGCTTTACTAGGTAAATAAGTGAAAATATTCTTATTTGTATAAATATATTGTTCATAGTCTATTTTGACTTGTATTTATTAACACTATATTTATTTATTACAACATATATTTGTTTATAGCTATAAGAACTAATGTAAACTCGGGCGTGGTGGTGCACACCTGTAATCCCAGCACTGGGGGGGCTGAAGCAGAAGAATCGCAGCAAGTTCGAGACCAGCCAGGGCTACAAAGTGAGCTCAAGGTCAGCCTGAATGGCATATGAGACCCTGTCTCAAAAAGACAAAAAAAGAAAAAAAAGGTAACATAATTAATCTATTCCTAGTCATATAAGGTTCAGCCTGAAATCTATTTCAATATTCTGAGTTGATTTTCTAGTAGTAAGCAAAAAAAAAAAAAAAAAAACCCTGATCTACATAAATAATTGCAAATTCCAGTTTATTTTATTTTATTTATTTATTTTTGGTACCCAGAATCACACTCACGACCTCACACTTGCCAGGTAGGCGCTGTGCTGCTAAACTATATTCTCATCCCGCAAATGCCAGTTTAAAAAAGAAAGCTTCCTAGGTAGTTTTGGAATACTCATTAATTAGGTAATTTAGAGCTTAAAATAAAGTCAAGGTTTAGTCCCTAATTATATCTTAGCTTTTCTCAGGTACAAGTCTGGTTAAAAAAAAACCACCTCAACATAATGAACATTACAGGAATGACCTTTCCTATGATATTATACAAATATGTTGTAGCTTCCCTTGTTTTCCATGATTCTAATATGCTGCAAATATGTAGCCAGCAGACATTCTACTGTATGCTATACTTGAGTCGTTTTACAATTTTATGAAGACAAACAACCCAGGGCTTGAATATTTTTTTTTTTTTTTTTTTTTTGCAGCACTGGGGATTGAACTCATGACCTCGTGCTTGCCAGGCAGATGCTTAGGCCACTGAGCTAGATCCCCGGCCTACCTGAATTTTTTTTTTAAATCATACAAAATCGAAACATTCTTAACCAATGAAAACTGCATGGACTATTCAAATGCGCAGATTGAAAAAAAAGTATTGCACACATGCAAAACATACTTTACACGCATTTTAGCAGCTCTGGGACCTCTAATATGGCCTAAAGAGATTATGGTTTATTTAAGAAAATGCTTTGGAACTCATTTTGAAGCAATGGATGACTATAGATGTTTTAAAAAACTAATATAAAGTTAAATTTTGTTAGAGCTGCTGAATATAGTTTGTAAACTATTGCTTAGAGACATGGTACAGTACAGTGTAACTTGGGATCTTAATTAGATCGTTCTGACTTATATATTCTATCACCTTTACTAAATAGCTCTGCAATTCTGGGTAAATAATTAACTTCTTTAAGCTTCAGTGATTGCATCTGTTATAAGGTTTAAGGAAGATAAGCACAGAAAGCAGTTACTAGAGTGCTGGTTATGATAGTGACAGTGATAAGCTTGATTCAGTTGTTATCTTTCTTCCTGGGTCTATCCTGACTATCCTATTTAACACTATGTGGAAGCCGAATGTGATAGTGCAAGCCTGTAATTCCAGTACTTTACTGCATCAGAAGAATCACAATTTTGAGGCCAATCTGGGTAATGCAACATCTTAGCAAGATCTGTATCAAAGAAAACAAAACAAAAACAAATAAAAAAGTTTAAATGTCACTCAGTGTGAGGAAGGCCCAAGATTTAATCTTCAGTACCAAAATACAAACAAACATCATGCCCAAATTCCCCTCAATCCCACACTTCAGATCTGCCTCAATCTGTTCTATTTTTTTTTCCCCATAGCACTCACCACTTTCTAAACAAACTATTAACCATCAGCCAGTGGGATTTCTGGTTTTAAAAAAATATTATGTATAGTATCAGGCTCTTGGTAGGTCTGAACTTCTTAGACTTGTGTAGACAAAAAGGCTTTCAAAATAGTAATTAGTTTGTTTGTGTATCTTGAAATAGAATCTAGAATTATGAATGTTATAAAATGAAATTTCTGAGAAGACAGCATTTTTGTCTCTTGTTGAACAAGTGCTTGGTACAGTGTCTGAGACTATGCACATTAAATTTTGTTGGATAAATGAATAAGAAAATGCCTTGGTGTGTATTGTTAGTAATTTTAGATGATCTTAGTTGTGGAAAAAGCAAAGTTCTTTTATTCCATATTTGTTCCTGATATTCAGTATAATAGGATAATTAAGCACTGATGATTGGAGGTAGAGTTAAAGCAAAGCTTTAATACTGCTTTTGTCTGTGTACACTACAACTCAAGCCAATTTAGAAGAAAGAGGCAGCCCTTTGGGCAAAGAGGGAAGTTAGTGATTGTCTTATCAACACATTCAGAGCCTTGCTTATACTGCTTCTAAAAAAGAATAGATAGGACTGCTTCAAGAACTTGTGTGTCCACAAGAAAAATGATTTCTTTCTTATCCAGTCAAAAGAATAAAAGTAATTCTGCCAATGGATTTCAGAGGATGCAAGAGAAGTGAGTGATTAGCATTTAGGAGCATATTCAGGTGCACTGTCCTTGTGTCCTGCATCTATGACCATTTGACTGCCTTTAATGCTCATCTGAGAAATTTGCCACATCAAGATGACCAGGTATCACCAATATGCTGCCTGGACAAGAGTAACCCACAAAGCCTTGTTAAAAATCTACATTTTAAACATGTTTCTGCTACCTGATTCATTGGCTGAACTGTAATCTTGTTGCATCAGTCAGCTCTGTATCTATGTCCGTGGCATCAATTATTTTATGAAAGTTTAATGATGGAAAGAAAAACATAGTTTTATATCAGACTGTTTAGGAGATGTAGATAACAAAGAAGGCACTCTCCTGGAAACCTTCCCGTCAATTACCAGAGAACTTCTAGAGCAAAGTAGAACCTACTAGAATACTGTGGCTTAATCTCAGTGAACTTGTAATGACAGGAGTGTGGTCTAATGTTACTTTGGTTTCTATTCCACCTCTCCATTGGACTTCATTTTCTCTCTCCAAAGTCCGGGCATTACTTTTATTTTGCATTCACTTTTTCTTCATTTTTAAAAATCTTCTACATTTGCTATTCTGTATAAACATTTTAAGTTCCTATGTTTTATATAAGGACTTGTTTAAGGATTTTCTAAGAGAAACTATCTTGATTACATAAAAATAAAGCCATTTTTCCCTAAGGTTACTTAAAGCCAATCAGAAATCTCACTCACCTTGGTTCACTATACTACATGTACCCAAGCTGTGCCTACATGGATCTTGGTGGCCCTGAGGTGACACCATAATGGACATGATGACACTGTCATCAAAAACAACCTAGAAACTATTAACTCTGTGATAACTAGTTTCAGAAATACCACATATAATCTCATACTTTTTACAGACCTACCCTCAAGCACGCACAATCAGTCTCCCAGCACACATGGCCTCCCAGCACCTACAGACAACCAATTTATCATAATCGATAATGTAGAAAAATTTAAGTTGACAGAAAAATCTCTGTGATGGTTGGTCACAATCGTCTGAAAGCTGCACAATGACATCATATATTTTTGTAATGTAAAGCTTAACCCATGAAAATCCATTTCATCTGAAAAGGATACATACAGAGTTTTGACAATGTAAGAAAATAATATTTAAAGCTTGGTATTTATTGTGGTGGAATTGGGAATCACCATCACTATAAGAATATTTTCTATTGATTTACTTTTCATCATTCTACTTTACCTATTTATTGAATGCTTACCAAAGGTTGTAACAGAGGTTATAGAGAGCAGAGGAAGTTACACTAACAGATTCTGACATAGGTAAGTTGAATAAAGTTGTGTTTAAGTGAGGTCTTCTAAGAAGCCACCAGAAAAGATTTCCTGTTTCTAAGATCTAAACCTTACAACATGGCAATCTTATTAAAGCCTCATTTACTTGAGCTGCAAAAGAATTTTCCATCTTCACAAGTCTCCTAATAAAGTACAAACACTCCCTAGTAGGTGCTAAGCCATATCATCTCAGACTTTAGTCATTACTATGTACCCAGATTGATAACCTGCCAAGAATAAAACGCTAAGTGAGTTGGCAGTTATTGCACAGTACTCCGGAAGGCTGAGAGGGGACAAGAGGGGAGGCACAGAAGGAGAGATGGGTCCAGGGCCTCCAGAGATACATTTCAACTACCTTCCCAGGCTCTAGAGTGTGAAATGGTGTGATGTAGGGAGGCAGAAGGAGTAAGCTATGGAATCATAGAAATTCGTTCATACTTGCAACCTTCCTGCTACACATTTCATCATAAGACTTCAGGTCAATTACCTCATCCTTCTGAGCCTTGGTGTCCTTGTCTACAAACAAAATCATTCTGTCTTTTTCTTAATGTGAGTCCAATGATTGAGTGTGACAATGTAAGTTATTTCACTTGCCTGGAATTATACACATGCATGTGCTCCAGAAGTGTTTAATAACAGTAATACTGTGTATTTGCCAAAGTGGATGTCTCAGGCAATGAATGCTTTGGGAAATTATACTGTAATAGAATTTCCAGAGATGAAGCTTCCTTGCCAAATATCTGTTAGCTTTCAAACTTCTTAATGCTCAAAAATCCATTCTTCCAACAACATTTACATGAAAGCTGTTATGTAACACAGATAAAATAGAAATTGCTATGTTTAAAAGTGGTTTGGGGTGAGGGGGAATGCAAAGGGGGCAAAGCTTGCTCAGTCAAAAACTTTCAGAATCCCCCAGAGAAATGGTCCTCAAAAATGTGTTCGCAAAACAATAAAGATTCCTGCTGCTAATGAAATAGCCCCCAGTCACTTTGAGACAAGGAAAAAAAATATCATTGAGACAGTTTTGGCCACATACATTTCACATTTGGGGGGATACCTGGAATCGAATATTTCATGAATTTTAAGTGTGGGATGAATGAATTTTATCAAAAGCTTCAATGATAGCTCAGGTCATGCATTTAAAGATTCTCCTTGTGCTTTAGGAATTTGGCTCAATGGGCCTTGACTAACGTTCTGAAAACAGGTGCAGGTTATCTCTCAACTGAAGCATTTTCACAAAACATCTATGTCATTGCTTAAGTTTGTTAACTTGGTTTTTGCATTAAATTACCAGTTCCTAAATAGGGATCAATGACTCACAATGATTTGCTGGTGGCTAAAAGGAGTGATAAAACCACAAATATAAATACTGCAATAAAGGACACTGCACAGATGGAAATAATTGATGGAACTTGCCTAAAAATATAATTATAAACATAAATGTACTGGGACAAGTGAATCTGTGAACAGCAAGCTTTCTCACAAGGAGTCACCCGTATCAGGTGTGGCCCTTCTCAATTCTGATGAATTCCACAATAGCACATGTCATGGGATATAGTTTTATTGGAGTTCAAAGCTTCAAGACTGGAAGCAGCAAGAAGAAAAGTAAAGAACTTCCCATCATGCCTGGAGAGATGTGTCAAGGCCCTTGGAGTATCTTCTTTTGTCTTTCTGTGGGGCAAGTTTTAAATCAGTCTTGTCAATAGGGGTACTACACAGCCTTTGTGGCACTGAAAAGTTAGGGTTTTTCAGCCAGCAAAACATGTAAGTTGTTTAAAATAACCAGCTGCCCAGGGTATGAGTAGTCAGGGCCCATATGTAGTTATAGTCCCTCTGTCTTCTGACAATCCTGAGTATGGTTCAGCTTGATGCAACCTCTCCAACTGGGGAGTATGAGGGACTCGAGTGTGGTCCTACCTAGATAATTGTCTGGAACCTATAACAAGTGCCCAGGATCGCTTACACACAGTATGATTCACTGCATGGTCAGTTATTGGCAATAACAATGACATGAAACAAGCCAGACATACTTTTCCTTGTTAAAATTTTGGAATTAACATTTGTTGAGATCAGTATAGTTTCCATCAGGAAATAGAAAGTACAAGTATGGTAACTGAGAAAAGTGGAAAGCTTAGTAAGAGAAATATTGACAAATATGTAGGGAGACATGAAGAAAATCAACACGGGATGGTGAAGTATCCCAGGGTTGGCCTCAGTAGGGAGCCATTCCACTACTCAGGCCTGAAGAGAGAGAAAAAGAGAAATGAGACAGCAGTAGTGTCAAAGGGCTAAGGGACAGGCTGTGGCCTCACAGGACTTTGGTGTAGGAATGCAATTGCTTCTAATCTGTAATCTTGCAGGAAAGGAACAGAGAGAATGAATACATTGACCTTACCCCTCTGCCTTTCAGTTACCTGTTAGTGTTCCTGTTGGCCAACTCCAATAATAAATTGTAGGGTAAGAAATATTATAGATCCAGTTAGTAGAGCCCTGAGCAGTTAGCCTTCCAGTGCACAAGGCCTTGAGGAAAAGGGTGGAGACTGCATATGAGAGGAAATAGAGAATGTTCACATAACAAGGAAGAAGGGAACCAGTGGTAACACTTGAGCAGACAGTTTTAAGAGAACAAAAGAGGTGAGAGATTGCAGGTCACAGAGTGATTAAGAACATATGGTGAGTGACAGTGCCACTCTTTCAACAAACCTACCAAAAAGAAATGAGAAAGTTACAAAATTTTCTTAAAGGGATCTTAAGGAAAAGATAGTTTTTATTGGTTTGGAAGAAAGATAGAATTTTTGCCTGAAAAACAGAA
>RJWT010028232.1:0-15281 GCA_004365215.1 Cuniculus paca | reverse complement strand
AACTCTGTCTCTGTTCCTGGGGGACAAAAAAGCATCACAGGTAACTCAGGAGAAAGCCCTATGTGAGAAGTGTCTTTTAGGGCCCTGGGTGGCACCTGGGTCTCTTCCACCTTAGTATGGATCGTCATATACTTTTTTTTTTTTTTTTTTGCAGCACTGAGGATTGAACTCATGACCTCATGCTTGCCAGGCAGGCACTTAGGACACTGAGCTAAATCCCTAGCCCTGTCTTTTTGAGACAGTGTCTTGCCATGTAGTTCAGGCTGGCCTTGAGCTCACTTTGTAGCCCAGACTGGTCTCGAACTTACAACGATCCTCCTGTCTCAGCCTCCCGAGTGCTGGGATTACAGGCATGAGCTACCACGCCTGCCTCTGTCATATACTTTTATAATCCCTCTGCACTGAACTCAGGAGATATGCACTTGTATCTAAAAAGTTCAGTGATTGGCTCTGCATGTCTTCACAATTCTTTTATGTTCCTCATATTGTCATCTAGTGTCTTTTAAAAAGATTTTACATATCATTATTTTATATACCTAGTTTCTGTTTTTCTATTTTCCTGGCATGAAATCATTCTATTCTAAGTAAGCGCTCACAACCGATGACTAATTGGAACTGGCAAGGCTTTGTCCTTCCACCCTGGCCTTCCACTTGCCCCCACAATGCAACATGGAAATGTCGTGGGCAGATATGGGGAAGATCTGGGTCCATTCTCCTGTGAAACCATCTCTATTACACAGACCCGTGGGGCTGAGATTCGAGAGGCTTTCGTTTAATTCTGAGATAATGTGGTTCTAGGAAAAGCATTACACCTCTGGAAAAGTGCCATGACATTTACTGGTTTTGTCCGTTTTGAAGATCTGAAGGGCCACAAATGAGCTCATCTTCACGCTAAGCTGGACCTTCCTGAACACGTGTTCTGTGGACAGAAGCATCTGTCCTTTAAACTTGTGCCACGTAGGGAGGATTTCAATTCCGATCTGCTTCCCTGGAAACTTCCCTGGGAGCACACAATACTCCACGATGAATGTGAGACGCCTGGTCTCCCTGTTGTGTTTAGTATCATAACCAACCAACAGCAATGTGAGTCTAAGTCTCACGGGTGTTCTTTCATCCATTTTGCCCAAGTGCTCATCCTTTAGAAGAAGAATGCCTTCACATCTGCATGAATGTGCTAGATGTGAGTTCCACTTCCCTGTGAACCTCACCTAAAGCATATTTCCTTCACCTGTACTGTACCAAGGAGCTTGGGAGCTGATGAACTACTTTCTGAATATTTGTTCAAAAATGGGGGGTCCTGTTCCTTGAGAAGTAGCATCCTCCTCAATGCAATCATTTCCTCAGGTCAAGCATCTGCCTGAAGCTGCCACCACGTGGCAACATTTAGTCATAGCAGGAAAAAAAAAAAAAAGAAAGTAAACAATGTACTGCTAAGTTGTCTTTAAGTAAATGTCTTTCATAGGAGCATGTTGACTCTTTTAGGCAAAAGAAAGAAGGGTTCAGGCATAAATTCTCCCTTTAGAGGTATGAAACTTAAAATTTATAGCCTTGATTTTGGGTGAAATGATTTTACTTTGGTCATTCTTTAGATTTAGGATGCCCTAAGACTTCTGAGATGCTTTCCCTGTCATGCCACCTGCTTTACCAGTGAGATGCGCCTGAAAACCCTGCTTGTCATGTACTTAAATTGAGGGCCAAAGAGCAGAGGTCAGGTGAGTTGCTCACAGGGCCCAGGAGATAACAGTGGACTTGGCTTTCCTTGTTCTTGTGACCTATTTCCAACAGAGGTGTCTGCTTGGTGGATTCCATGACTCTTCTTCTTAAGCACAACAATTAATATTTAGAGCTCTGAATACACCTGCCCTTCCTCTCCTGGGAAGCAAACTTGCCCTGCTCCGAGTACTTACGAGTGGAGAGCTGAGTCTCCTTTCCCTGTCCCTGCTCCATTCAGGTCGAAGTGGTATCATCTGCCACAGCAGAAACTGAAGCAGAAGGGAAAGGCATTCTACTTTGAACATGCCATGTCTGTTGCTCTACAGTATCCAATAGAGAGGTATCATCGGCATGTGTGAGAGTAGACGCCAGCAGTGTGGACAGGATTATCCAGGGAGAATGTGCAGAGAACAAGCAGAGAGCCAAAACTGAACCTCCAGAAAGCTGATAAGGAAAAGCAGTGGAGCACAAGGGGACCACAAAAGAGACACAAAGAAACCCAGGAAATTGGTATCACAGACAGTGAGGAAAGAAATTTCCAGATATAGACAGTAACCTCATATGTCAAAGTATGCCGAAAATGTCTTAAACAAGGCACTGACATTCCATGTATGGATCTGATCCTGTTGGGTAAGGACACCTAGTGTCTGTGCCCTGCTCTGCTGCTAGAGCTGATAGTAAGGTATGTGTCTTCCTCATCTCTGGCCCAGCACCTCATGCTGGAGCTCAGCACATGGCTTGCTCAGATGAACACAACAGAAATTAAAGCTACAAAGTTCAGCTCTCCAAAGTCCTTGGCTCCTTTCTCTCGGGGAGCAGAGACCTTCCTACTTACCTGAATCACTGCTGCCCAGGTTTTGGGCTTGCATAGTTGCACCTGACAAGGAACTGTCCACATATCCCTTGGGGATTTGTTCTGGGGCTTCTGTTGGCTGCATTTCCAGTAATTTTGTCTGCTTTTTAATAAACGACTCCATTCCAGACATGGACAGGATCTCTGACTCCTGAAGAAATAGCCAGTGGCACATCACATATAGAACGCAGGAAGGAGGGAGCAAACGGCGGCACTCTAGGTTTCCCCATATCTCACTTGCAAAAGAACTGTGGTACAGAACCTGCCAAATGAGGCTATTTCGGGAAAGTTTCTCTTCACCTAAGTTGCAAATCAAGCAAACATGCCACAGTACAATCACTTCTGAACACAATCGGGGGTCTCTGTTCTTTTCCAGAAATTGACTTTTCTTCCTGTCACCCATCCCACACTTACTACCTTTAAGAAGCCAACCTGACAACTCAACACTGGTAGGAATTCAAAGTCAGTCAAAGAAAACATGTTTAACAAAACTTTGAGACCCAGATGTTAAGTCCTTCAGTGGGACACCAAGCGTTTCCTGACTGTAGAGACTATTTTGACCTCCTATAACTACAGGATCAATATACCACATTTTTATCCTTGCAGTTCTCTGGGCTGCTTTGATTCTTACCACACTGCTTTCCTGGAAACAATAGAGAATCCTGTCATGTGCTTCTGTCACATTCAGTGCTGGAGCAATTTTGCTGGATGAGAACCTCAATCTGGACCTGGTACAAAAACAAATGGCAAAAACAGTCTAATTCATGGTTTTGGTCCTTGTACAAAAGGCTGGCAAGTACAGATAACACATTAAAGCAAGAACACTCACTCTCGGGGGCTTACTGTGCTGAGGTGCCAGGAAAGACTGAAACCCTCCAAACAAGGTATATGCTGGCAGTTCTTCATAGATAAGAGTACCACTCTTAAGGTAAGCTATGTCTTCAAAAAGGCTTTTGCCAATAAAATAGGAACCAGTTTGTCATGGTCATATTTTCACAGGCTAGAAAAGTGGCAAGTGTATACTATGCACATTAAAAATTTGTTCAAGATTAAATAAGTGGTGTAGACTAAAGATTTTTGCTGTTGGTACCCTTTTGGGACAACCATTTATTCCTCTGTGTTCTACACAAACCTGGAGAATGAATCACAAGTGATAAAAAAAGTGTTTCAAGAAACAGAAGATTCAACAGCACAGGTATCATGGCCGTCTTTTAAAATCTGGGCATAATTTAAAAAGACTAAGCACTGTGAAACTGGCATTGCTGGCCCTTAACATGGACACAGAGACAGAGACAAACAAGGATAGTCAGGGCCCTGCAGCTTTCTCTCTGCTTCTTCGCAATGATCCAGATTCACATGAAATTTCCAGTAAGTGTAAGTGTGCTGCCCCTGCCTTCTACATGCTGATGTGGAGAGCTGCCAAGGAACAGCTGGAGCCCCTGAGCAGCAGAGAACAGCAGCCGTCACCCAGTTACTAAAATAGGCCCTGCAGGGGCCCTTTCCTGTTTATTGCTAGTATATGCAATTTCTGAGCCAAGAGTTCCAGAAATGATGGCAAACAGAGATGGTCATAAGCCTTAATTCTCAGTAGGAAAGAAACATCTCAATTTCTCAGGAACACAGACAAAGAGAGCATCCATATTCTAGAGTTTTCCTTCTTATCACAACTCTGAGGTCATGTGGGGCCCTGGTTTCCAGGGCAAGAGCAAGCATTCGGCAGCGCTGCCCTTGCAGCATGTCTGGCTGCCCTGGTGGAGCACCAAGGAGCCCACGGTCTCACTCCACCTAAAAGCAGGAATCTCAGACCTCCCTCCTGTCTTCCACCGCCTGCAAACAGAAGGGAGCTTTGGCTCAGGGTTGGGGATCAATCTGAGAACTGGGAAAAGGTTCCTGGGTCACTGGAAGGCTTCTCACTTGCTAGCCTTCTTGCCTTCTGTCTGTGGCTTGCTTTCATTCTCAGCCTCACTCAGCTCCTCCGTGGGGCTCTGGGGCTCAGAGCGAGGAAACGCTGTCTTCAACGTGTCCACAATGGCACTCACCACCATCTGCAGGGTTGGAGGTACAGGGTCAGTAAGTGCACTCAGTCCCCATAAGGAAAGCAACAAACCACAGAACAATCATCTCACTGTGCTTTACGCAACAGGACAGGCAGGGAGCCAGGCCGTCAAGCACAGCCTTATCCATCGGCAAAGTCAAACACCCGTCAATGACAACAATCCTCCCTTTCTCTACAGCCGCAAAAATCTTAATGCAGAGTGAGACAAACAATGCAATGGCAAAAGAAGCCAAAACAAATCATGACATAAGTAAAAACCAACCTAGGAGTTTTGTAGGCTGGTGAATGTTTTTCATGTTGTTTTTTTTCCTTTTTACAGTAAAAGGTGATTTCTAGTCATGGAGCAAGGAACTCTTTTATTCTATTTTTTTTTTTTTTTTTTTTGTACTGGGGCTCAAACTCATGACCTTGCACTTGCTAGGCAGGCACTTGTGCCACTGAGCTATATCCCCAGCCCCAAACTCTTTTTTTCTAGTCAACAATTTCTTTAGGTACAAAACATAAATATCATTCAGATCAAAATTAAGATATTCTGGAGTTAATATTAACTTTGGTACTCATAAGAGCAAACCTAATAATTTTCAATGAAGAATAAGAACAGTCTCCATGTCTCAGAATTGGAAAATAGCATACACACACTGACTTAAAAAAGAAAACATACAAATAAAATCCTAAACTATCAAGAAATGGAAGGAAGGCCTTCCTTTCCTTGGTGCCCCTTGCTAATGAACACTGATGGCAGACAGCTGCCCCAAGCCTCTGCTCCTTTGTGACAGTCTCCCCCGGGGCATGATCAGCACATGCTAGACAAGGCTGAAAGTCACCAAGACCACCGGGGACGCCAGGGAGCACAAAGCAGGGCAGGCACAGAGGACTGCAACAACTCGAAAATACTGAGAAAATACAACTTGCTCTCTAGGCTCAAGAACTACAGTCTGTGGGAGGTTTTCATGTGTTCCATTTACTTCTGTATCACTGGCAACGAACATGGCGCCTGCCTTGAAACAGGCGTCCAGCTGGGAAATGCTGAACTGGTGAGTGAACCATCTGCATAGATTCTTTTGAGCTCTTTCAAGTGCGTGGTTTTTCTCATAGCAGTGGAAGTCCTGACATCTGTCCTGTGCAGCAGATGTCCTGACATCTGTCCCGATGCCTGTCCTATGCAGCGGATGTCCCCTGACCCCTGTCCTATGTAATTCTATTTTACTGTTTTCCCCCAATGCTAGATGCGGGAAGACAGAGGCCTCTCCTCTTCTGCCAATGAGTCAGTGTTTCTCATCTATGTAAAGTACATGGTTATTTTCTACTGAACACAAACTTCAGGCTTCTTCCCTGGAGACTGGTGATATCAGCTAGTCATTACAGCTTACAGGTGTGGATGTGCTGCGCAGATGTCCTAACCTCTCCAGGTGCTGACGCACCTTTCTGAAGAAGGTACAGTTCTCTGTACTCTGTTCTCCAGCACAGAAGCATCACACCAATCTAAGTCTGCTTAGGGTCCTGTCCATGGCTTTCCTTCCTGAGTGATCACTGCTGGGAATCACCTTTCCCTCTAGTAGGAATCCCCGTCTATGGAGGTTGACATGTCCCCTTACATACTGCCTCTAGAAGGACACATCAGAGTTCCCTGAGGAAAAGAGATATTCGTACACTTACAGAGTTAGGGTACTATCTACTAACAGCTGCTCACTAGGATTTAGCAAGTTGAAGACCTAATCACTATTTGACAAAAGGTTTTCAAAGTTCCAGTAGAAATTCTATAGAGTGCTCCCCCATGTTCTAGCTCCGTTATTTTCCAAGCCTGAACTCTATTCCAACAAACATACCACATTTACAGCACAAACTGTGCAGCGGCCCTCCGGGTACCTTGTCTATCCTAGACACCATGAACGGTTTCTTGACAAAGGCAATACGAGCATCGGTGTTCAGAGCAAGGAACTCCTGCACCTCCTCACTGTTAGCGATCTCAGGAATGGCACAGAGTTGCTGCAAGAATAAGACAAGAAGATTTTAAAGAGAAATTTCAGTTTCCAGATCTCTCCACGTTACTTTGGGCAAGTGCTGGTCAGAATGAGCACAAAGCTGGAAGAGAAGATGCTGACCTTTAGGAATGATTCCAGGAGGCTCTTCCGGGCTTCCACTCTGTCACTGTCCATGTTTCCAAATGGGAGATCTGGAAAGAGCTTCTTTGGACCCTTTACATCTTTAAAACAAAATGAGGTTCATTCATTAAACATTTGCAAAGAGTTTATTAATAAAAAAATAAAGAAAACAATTGCTGAATATATTTCCCTGGGATTTTTCACTTAACTTCGGGAGTTCCACATATACCCACAGGGATATGACAAATACAATGCACTCCTATTATTAAGAGGATAACAATGGCTAAAAGTGAGGGCTTTGAAGTCCAATGACCCAAGTTCTAAGCTCTACTATAAAACTGATCTTTCTGTGACTTTATTTTCTATAAAAAGGGGATGATGCTGTGGTTCCCCAAAAGTAAGACCTAGCCAGAAAATAATCAGCCAAGAAAACTGAAGATCCAAAATGTTGACCCCAGTCAGCCTGTTCTTGCCATACCTGCCACTGCTCTTGCTCAGTGGCTGCTCTGTAAGGCAGGTAAGGCGAAGACTGGCTGACTGGGGCTGGAGTTTTTGATCCCTAGTTTTCATGGCTGATTATTTTCTGACTAGGTCTTCAGGGAGAGAGGGAAGCATCTGTCCCACAGGTTGTTATGGTGATTAAACTAGCAGGTGTAGTGTTTAGAAGAGAATCTCTCAAGAACGAGCTCACCTCAGTAATAGATGTTGTTAAGATATTAAATGTATAATATATGCCCAAACCCACTGAAATGTTTGAGTGATCAGCATTTTTTACAAAGTAGCCGGTTATTAGCTTATTCTTAAGAGTTAAATTTATATCATTTTCCTATTTTCTCTGTGCTGTGAAGATGTTGAACAGCACAAAAAGTATCTGGTTGTTGAAGGAAAGAAAGTGGTAAGGATTTCTGGATAACGTTTTAATATTTAAGAATGATCAATCTATGGTTCTGAAAAAGTTAATTTAACTGCTCACACTGTCTCATAGGCACAGATAGAAATGTGAATTTTAAGCTTAAAGGGATTTAGCAGCCAAAGACGACCTCAGAAAGAACAGAATCAGAGCTGTCCGTCACTAAACCTCAAAACTAAGCAACACTTGGGGAAGAGAGAACCCCAGTTCTGCATTCCCATCCCCACAAATCCCATCAAACATTCAGGTCAGCGTGGTGACAGGTGAGAAGCAAACAGACAGTCCAGCGCCAGGGCAGATGCTGACTTTTGATGAACTTCCGTAAATCTGGTTTCTCCTCCAGACGGGTCTGCAGGTTCAAGAACTCCCGGTAGCGGCGGTTTACAGTGTGGTAGGCCAGCTGCTGCAGCCCACTGCTGTTCTCACTGTTAAGGGCTGTCTCGTACTGTTGAAGGAACACAAAGTTATTGGCTGAATGAGGTGGGTCAATTAATTCTATTGCGGTGTTAAAGACTACTTGCTCAATGGCACACAGTAACAGCAGAGCGGACATAAAGAGAGGCAGATGATGTCCCTGCCCTGTTGCAGAACCTGCCGTATCCGAGTGAAGTAACTCCAACTCTAAAAGCAGCTGACTTAAAGACTGAGATATACTTTCTGATATACCTGGCCTACAAAGTCAGAAATGAGTTCCGCTGCTCCTGTTTCTTCCATGCAAAAGCTTCCTCCCCTCGCATACGTAGCTTTATTTACAAAAATGGCCATGTCACTCTTTTAATCTCAAAGATCGAGAGTAAACGAGAAGGCGTATCACCCATAAAAATGACTACATTTCTATCACCTCTAAATTACAGGTTGGACCTTCTAAGGGGAAAACTATTTTGCCATTAACTCAATCAGTGTTGATATCTATTAAAAGCAGGAAGAGCAAACAATTTCAAACAGCAGATGGGTAGAAGTCATTTGTTTGCCTGGAATGAATTAAAGGGCATGTGTTTTTGTTTTGCTTTGGGCAGATTAATCTTCCCAACTGTTATTCTTAAAAGTAAACTGAAATTTTCCCTAAATATAGGGTACCTAATATTTGTATCACTGGAAGTCACATGATGATTGATGTTGTACAGGGTCTGAGTCCACTGCCCCCACATTCCTGGAGGACTGGTAGCAGAAAGAGGACTTGTACTGCATGTTCCTGGAAGGGTGAGCACCCTGAACATAAGGAAGCTTGGCTCAGTACAGGAGAAGCAGTTCAGATACAACAAAAGGCTGTGGGAGAACTACATATGTGCTTACTCTTATTAGGTTACTGTTATTATTTGGCAGAGGTACTGTCCTGTGGCCAATGACAGAAACAACTATTTCCTTGTTGGCTGGACTTCAGGCTGGTGCATTAAAATTTTCCAGAGGTAGAGAGGGAGATGTATTCACAATGAGCTGAGGAGAGCTACGGAGTTCCTTAGACTAGTATGGAAAGGAGAGACAGGTGGAATTTGGGGGAGGGGATTCTCATACTTGGAGAACCTGAGAGTTATGATGCTTTCTATAGGATATTCTGCTCCTTGAGGGAGAATAGTTAATTCTCATGTGTTCACTTGCATCATATAAACTGAAGACTGTTTCACTATGAGAATGTGTAAATAACATTGATATATAATTTAAAACAATGGCCACATGAAAATCTAAACCCAGTTTCAAACTATGCATAGCTGGCTACATGATTCTGTTATTCGTTTTTCATTTGTCCTTTTCTTTTTAATTTTTTTATTAGTACATGTTTCAGTACTAACGATTACATTTGTTCTGGGGGGTTGGTACTTGTACATAATGCATCTTAGTTCCTTTTTTTAATCCCCCACCCCAATCTCCAGGAGCCATTACTCTTTGCAAAAAGATCTTGATTTCTTATTATTCATCATTTAATTTGCTCTTTATATATGTTTTGGGTTTCTCATGAGACCATAATGTTAAGTGAAATAAACACACATTTTGCCCTTTTCTAATGTCAACTTTGAGTAGGTAGTGGCTGGAATCAAAATCTGAGTTAAAAAAAAGCAATAGATAATGGGAAAAAGACTGATCTAGAAATTTTTATCAACTTAATTTTTCTACTAATGAGGATGAAAAACTGGCATTTATACAATGTAGGAATACGTTTTAAATAGAAGATGAAATAAGTAGAAGCCACATATGTGAGAAAGTTGTAGGTCATCTGGAGTTAGAAGAACAAAAAGGTAGGCAAAATGTTAACAAAGATATACCTGTCCTTTGAGGTTAGCCTGAGTTATTCATGACCAGATATCTGTACTTCTAAAATATACCTGTTTTATAAGAGAGTGTGTGTGTGGGGGGGGGGCATGCGTGTGCATGCGAGTATACCTGTTTCTAACGATTTCTATTTGTTAACTTGAAAATGTCACAATATTCCTTTTCAAAATGTTAGGTCACATTGCGGCTGGGTTCAGCAGATTAGGGAAGGCACTCTCTCTAATTAGATTGGGATTTCACCAGAAGGAATGCAGTAACCACACCTGTGGCCGTGTTTGGACTCTGAAAGAAATGCAAGGAGAAGGCAAGTAAAATCCAATAGATAGGGTCCTGTACAAGAATCCTCTTACCAAAAAATTTTCCTCCTTGTTTCTTTTGTTCTTTTAAAAAATACTAAAATCTTTTGTACTTTGTTTTGGGAAGACACTGTTTCCTTCAGAGAGTATAGTAAGATTCCTATTTCAAGAGATATTCAAGCACAAATTTGGGAACCACTTGGCAGACAAGCTATGAAAAGGGCTGGTTAGATTAGAGCAGCAGATCCTGCAAAATGCCCCCCCCATGCTACCTCCACATTCTATTTTTAAAAATACATAGAATCCTTGGACGCATTCTTTGAAATTCTCACTCAGAATCTGTCAGTCTGTCAGAATTAGTATACAGCATTTAAAAAGCAGCCTAAGCAATTATGAAATACAGCCAGGTTTAGGAACCACTGAAAACTATGATCATCAGTATTCTAACAATCCTGAGCTCCTAGGATTGTTTGTGTGGGTAGAGAATAAGTCTACTCCGCTTTACAAATTAATCAGCTTCAGTCCATTCACACATGTTAGCTGAATTAAACACAAGAAAGTAAGAGCTGTCTCCCCTGAGAACATTAGCTTCACTGACTCTACCCTCCAAACCAATTCCCAGCCCAGAGCGGGTGCCCACAACTCAATCTGGTTACCTTCACAGTATAGAGTGTGTATGGGTGGAATCCAGTGCCACTGTGCTCTCGGGCGGTAATGGTGCCAGTAATACGAAGGTTCTGGATGACAACTGGCCCATCTGGACTGCTCAGGGGCTCAAAGCTGAAGGTGCCTGAGCCAAGAGGACCAGGTGGAGAGGAGGAAAGTGAAACCTGTGGCAAAGTAGGATCCAGGGAACTCACACCATCAGTGAGATCCTTCTCTAGGCATGAGGGTCGTAGAGGGCAGGTCTTTTCTGGTTCCTCCAGTAAAGCTGTAAGAGAGGGAACATCTGGTTCTACTTCCTTGTCTACAGTGTCAATCTGGATTTCTGGGCAGGAGTTGAGCATGGTCTCCAGCAGACCTGTCTCTGTGTCTGTCCCTGGGCCCTCCTCAGCTTCTGCTCCTTCAATCCCCTCGGATCCCTCACCATCCTTAGGCTCCAGAACCTGAGAATCTTCTAGAGCACACAGGGCATCCTGGATTCTGTGAGACAGGAAGTTGCCTGGGGTCATTAGCATGATGGTTTCTTTACCCAGTTCAGAGAGGGGAGACTCCAGTTCTGAGTCTTCACATAAGAACAAGGGGCCTCGAATATTTGGCTGTAGAAAATGAGATGAGTTGTTTCCTACTTTTCTTTCTTCAAGCATTCCACCCAAATCTGCCTCTATAGCTTCATGGCCTTCTTCAATCTCAGGGGAGGGGCCTGCTTCACTGGTGTTTAGAAGCACTGCGGCTGCTCCTGGAGAAGGGGCCCTCCCTTCAGGGACACTTTCCGCCTCTAGAATCAGAGGCAGAGATGTGGGCACTGAGGGCTGCTCCAGAGCACCAGGGGTGTAGGGTGGTTTAGCTGCTTGTTCGGGATCATTTCTGGCCCTGGAAAAGATACCCACAAGTATAAGGTGGATCCAATCAGGATCTGACAACTTGTTGATCAGCGGCAAGATTACATTGCAAGTAATGAGTTCGACCACTACATGGCGTCCAGTCCTAGTCTCCAAGTGGGGCTTGGGCACCAGACCTTGAAGCAACAAATTCACGATGCTACGAGTATGTGTGACCTCGGCAGTAGGGTTGTGCACAGCAGGATGTGGTGCTGTAACCCGGCAGTACGCCTCCCAGAGCTGGGAGGGTTGAACTGGACCACTCTGCTTCCCTTCAGTGGCCTCCTTCGCCTGAATGTAGCTCTGCAGGTGACAACCAGAGAGAGTCAGAACCCTCTGGGCAAGAGCACGGCTGTCCACCATGCCCATCCTCCGTCTAAGCTCCTGCACCAACCCTTTCATGGCCGCTTCCATCTCTTCCTTAAAGGCTGGCTCCTGGCTCACTGAATGATACCAGGATAACACAAAATCGCGAATAATCATCTGGATAGTGCGGTCGATCTCCCGGTCTAGCTGTCTTTCCGCTTCAGGGCACGGAGGGCAGGTGGGCACTGGGATGAAGCGTTCCAGGTGCAGCTGACCCGAAGCTCCCACAATGGCACTGGAGCCCAGCCATCCTCCCAGCACCACGAACAATGCCGAGAGCAGGCACAGAAGCCACACGTTGACCAGAAGGTGGATGACCAGCAGCCAGCCGAGCAAGACCCCCACAACCATCAGCTTCCGGCTACTCCACAGACTACTGAGGTGACAGCAGGACTCATCTAGGGTCTCCTGGGCGGGGGTCCCGGTCTCAGTCTCCATGGCTGACAGGAGGGTCTCTTGAGGACAGCCCCTTTCAGTTTCACGTCAGTGACGAGGAGGGAGGCGCGAACAGCGATCCAGATGGGAGGGGATCGGGGCTTCCGTGCCGAGATGCGACCGACGCGGTTCTGGGCTCTCGAAGTCCTGCAGGCACTACCGAGCGACGGGGGCGGTGCCGTCTCCCGGGCCGCCGTCGCCGGAGCCCTCCGCCAGCCGGCTCGGGCGGGGCAGAGGCTGTGGCGGGGCGCAGCGCGGCGGCTTCCCGAACGCGGCGGCCCCGCGGGCTCCGAGGTTCGCGGCGGCCGGGGTCGGGGCGCGTGTCGCCGGGGGCCGCGCGCCCAGCTCAGCCTGGACCAGACGCATTGGGGACCCTACCCCCGGCCTCGGCCCGCGGTGACACAGGCTCGGGCGGCCGGGCCGCCGCTCAGGGAGCCTGACTCCCCCCAGGCTGCCCGCCCGAGGTCCGCGGGGACAGCTTCCGGGTCGCGGGCGCGGGGCACGCTGGGAGGGCGGCCGCGAGCCGAGCGCGGCGCTGCTGGCGCCTCCTAGTGGCGGGGGGTCGTGGTGACGCCGTAAGTGCCCGGGGTCTCCCAGCCTGAGCCTTTGGCTGAGATTCCCAAAGTGCCTTGCGGCGTTACCGCGAGCCTCGCAGGCTCGGGCTTCAGTTCCGGCGCGTTCAAAGTGTGCTTCGGCTTTAGTTATTACGCGTTGTCAGCCAGCATCCCGTGCAGCTTGGACAGAGCGATCCGGTTTATTCTAATCACGCGGGGTGTGTTTTCTTTGCCTGATTGATTTTAGCATTCGGCGGCTCCCTCCAAGCACCTGCCCCATTCCCGATTCACAGCCCGTCTTGCCTGCTCTCTGCAATGGAAACTCCAAGTCGTAGAACATAATACAGAGACATTTATTCCTTAAACTTCATAGACTGCATCACAAAATCAAGTTTGTGATTTGGGGTTACTAATGGCACTACCTGAGCAGTCAAATGCTTGGAGCATCTGCTGTGCGCTGTCACTGTAATGGGTGGCATGGAGGAATGGGAGCTGGCCTTGTCCCCAACCCCTTGCGGCCCACTGGGGGATACGTGACAAGCACATAAAAGGATATTTAGTAAAGCGAGTCTGTATGGGATACAGTAAAATGCTGAATCTTAGAGGTATTCTGGGGAAGGAAAGATCATTGGCAGTTGCTGTGGTTACGGGTCCCCCATAGAAAAGGTAGCCTTTATTCGGTTCCCCAAGAATGAAGGGTTCAAAAAAAAAAAGAATGAGGGGTTCTTTCTATCCATCTTTCTGTTTACTTCCTCTCCCCCTAAATACATAACAAAAGAGGGCAGAAGTGGAGATGTGTTTTTAGATAATTTGTAGTATATTTGGTTTGTTCTCCACATTTGGTTGTTTTCAGGTTTAGTATTACACAAACAGAATTACCTATAGGAGGATTAAATGTCTGACAATAGAACTAAACATGTGTACAAGCATTTATGTCCTTTGTTGTGAAGCCAGCTTCTTTCCTCTGCCGTGGTCCTTAGGAATTCTGTTTGCGATGCAGTTGTTCTTTTTACGCCAGCACAGGACATATATAATTCGCACAGAGATGCTTGCCAGCTGCCTGTCCTCAGCATACTCTATGCTATTAGCAGCCTTTGGTCATTATAGCCTCACTCCCTAGATGGTTAAAGGAATCTTTGGTCAAATTGCAGCTAAGAATTGTGCCAACAAGAAGCATATTGCAGCTTCTTCTGTCATCTCAATTTCTAGTCTTGGTTCAAAGATCTGTTTTCAATGCAAAATGAGCCATTGGTTAGATGTGAGGAGTGGTTTATGACTACTTTTAAAGCAAACAGTGCAATTTAGGAACAAAGTGTGCAGTAAAAAGACTGGCAACATCTCTGAAATCCCAGAATGCCAGTTCATGTTTCTACTGCACACTCCACTGCTACTTGCTTCTCCACAGAAAAGGAACGTGAGAAGTGGACACTGCCTCTCTTTGTCCTTCCAGAGCATTCCATTGTTCTTGGAAACAGTTAAGCTAGCCATACCCTAGAAAAATATTCCTTCCACCTAGTTGGAAACTAAAACATATGAGTAAATTGTGGAGGAATGAAGGACGCTGCTGAAGACCTTGCATGGCAGCTCAGAGAAAGTTCACACTGATGCAAGATCTGGAATGTTCAGGGCAGTCAGGACTGACCTTGTAAGTGGGCGCGATGCCACCTGACCAGATGGTCTGGAGTACTGAGGTAGCCAAGAGTGTCTTCCTGATTCTGAAGCAGATTTGATAGACATGCCAATGCACTTGTCATTTGGACAGGCATGATTTTCTGCCTAGGGGTCTGGGATATTTAGTCTCCAAACAGATTAATCACTGGGAGGAAGTGAGAGTCATGACTGATGTGCAGTGGTGTGTGTGTGCATGTGTGTAATGTGGGGAGACTGTCTGGCCACACTCATCCTTTTGTGAGTTCCTGCCTCCTTGTTTTATCATTTTGCATAACATTAACAGCATAGTGCTAGAGTATTGGGGATAGCAAGATAAGACACAGTTATTCATTTCACCCTGCTTAAAGTAGAGATGCACAGAAATAAAAGTCTAATTAAACATCATCTTATGTTTAACGTGATGTGCTATGATTGTTGCAATAGAAGTGTGTGCAATAAAATGGAAACACAAAGCAGGGACAGTTAACTGGAGAATGGGTGGCTAATAAAAAGTTCGCCCATCCATAATAAAATAGAAAT
>RJWT010028230.1:0-15275 GCA_004365215.1 Cuniculus paca | reverse complement strand
AGAGACAATGCGCCTCACTTCTCTGAACTTCTCATTTAGCCATTCAATTCTCACACAGCCTGTGCACGTTTGCCCCATGGTTTAATCGTTCACCCCTCCGAGAGTCTGCGTGCTTTTGTCCAGCAGTGCAATCATTCATGCTACTCCTGGCCAGGTCCCCCCACAGGGGAGAAGATGAGAAAAATAATTTAGGAGACACATATTGGAAATTTCAGTGTTGAATGGAAAGTGAACAATTGACCAAGACGGAAAAACCAGAAGAATTTGTCTTTTACCACAGTAGAAAAAGTATTGAACACATTTTCAAATATGATTCCCTTGCTACGACTTTTAACCAAAATGCCTGATACTGATGGTCAATGCAGTATTTAGAATTGGAAGAGTTTTGGGGCACTCCTTCTGTATAACTTTCTGTTTTCCATTAAACTCTCATAGTCTCTTGAAATCTCATTATCTTAGATCTTGATGCTGACTAACTCTATTCAATTGATGTCAAGAACTGCCCAAAAATGATAATCAGGTTTGCTGTTTAATACAATGAGGCCTTTAAGTAACAAAAAGGTCATTTTAATTTGCAAAATGTGAAGACAGCTTAGTAAAGCACCATCCAAAAGGGCAGTCAACTCCTAAGATAATCACCTTGCTGGGCTGCTGCACGGACACTCTGGGTAAATCTTGACACATCACAACAGGTATTTCCAATTTTCCCAGCAATCCTTGAATTAAGACAAACCTGAGAGAGCAAAGCAGTTACAAACTTCCTGCTGTTATCTGACACTTGCATGATAGAGACAGAAGTAAACAAAAGAAACAGATCTTATTTTAGCTTGTTTCCCTCTCCCTATCTTCGCAAGTGGGATCATGATGATACTGCTGGCTATGATGAAATCTGGTATAATTTTTGTAAGCATGTGTAAGTTGCGTATAAATTAAGGAATATATTTTAATAATCTGTAATGCAATGGCTAAGTGGAATTTGAAAACAGCATCATCAATACAGGATTGAAAAAGGTTCCAAATTTAACCAGAAGTATTTGAATGATGAATGATAGAGAAGGCACAACAGCAGCCACGAAGATTAACATATATTCTTATGTCTTATGATTAAAGGTATAAATAAAGGCTAACATAAAAGAAATAATACTATAAAATTTAGATATTATTACAAAATAATGATTGCTATAATAACAAAAAGAGTAAATGAGTGTCTTCTTGCTAATATCAGAAGCTTGTTTATATAATAATGCATACTGAAGCACCTTAGTGATTTTATTGGGATTGCAAATGGAAGCAGGTGTATTTTTGAGGGATATTTTAAAAGTTGTACAAGACTAGTTAATACTACTAGTTTATTTGTACATTAATGTTTATTATTTATCAAACTTTTCTAAATTCACATCATCTGAATTTAAAAGTACACCTTTGTGTCTTATGATTTTTCTCTTAATGGTATAGTGGTGCATGTATAGATGGATATAGATATATTCACATACACAGAACTTGATAAGTCACTTAAAATATGCATGAATCTTTTACCCTTAGGTATTAAACTGGACGAATGTTGTGATACTGTTTTCCAAATAGGAAGAATAGATTCAATTTATTAGGAACCTGAAGCATATGTTATTATGACTACATTTGTGAGGTTTGGCCCAGCACAGTTTGAGAAATAAGAAGCTTTTATCAGGCCATTTGCAAAAACAAACAACAACAACAAAAAATAAAAGCAAGATAAAAATGTCAAAGACTAAAAAACTTTCCCATAATGCCCACTTTTTATGTGAAATTTTCCTTAAAAAGTCAAGTGGGTACTGACTTAGATCTGAATACTTATTGCAGTCCCAAGGATGTTTAGATGGAAATAGAATGGGTGAGATTTTATGTCAGTTTAAGAATCAGGAACGAGGCGTTCTCATCCTCTTTGTTTCTGCCATCTGAGCGTGCTTCTGGCATCTCTGTGAACTTGTTTATTCTAATACTGAGATTTTAACTCCAATTTCCCTTACCGTAGAGCTTTTTAGAATCATCAAATAAATTATTTCATGGCTGTGGCCCTATTACCTTCTATGTGAATGACATCATTCTGTGCCCAGTTTATAGTTCTCCAGTTGGCATGACCTCAGTTGTGTCCCCCATCAAGTCATACATTGAAGTCTTAACTCCAGTACCTCTAAATGTGGCTGTATTTGGAGGTAATATCTTTAAAAAGATAATGAATTGAAAACGAGTTTATTAGGATGGGCACTATTTCAGTATGACTGGACACAAGAAGATGTGGACAAAGACATACACAGATGGAAGACCATATAAAGACACCAGAAGAATGTAGCTATCAACCAGTCCACAGGGCTGTTCTCTTCCCTGACCTCTCCCTCTTCCTCCTACTTCCTTTCTTCTTTCTTTTCCTACTTCCTTTTAGTGAGGGCTGATGGCTTATGTCACTTAATCTATGGCTCTTTGTATAGTAGCACTGGAAAACTAAATATACCGACTCAGAAATATTTTCAGATCTCCTCTGAGAACACAAACACACGAGAGAATGTTATTCTTCAGTCTGTTACAGATACCTAGATAAATCACAAGTCTCCTACATAAATAATCTTCAATTTTCTCAAAAGGATAGAGATATATTCTAGCTAGAAATATGACAATGTCACTCCACAACATGAGAAACAACTATAATAAAAGATTTTTTTATAAACCCTTAAGAATTCAGCAATGAATTCTGAATATGGTAAGCTTCTACATATGATGGTGCTGTGCATAATACAGAAACCTAATCCAATTCTCCTCTAGAAAGAGAGCCGTGTTATTGTCCCTACTTTTAAATGGTGACAACTGGGTTGCTCAGTTACATATGACTTAAGGTTACTGGAAATAATAATTGCAATAAGTATTTATATAAGGATTAATATGTGCCACATACTGAACTAAGACTTGCACGGTTTACCACCTTTAATACTCACAGTAATATTTAAGTCAATATTGGGTATCAGGTTCAGAGATGCTACTGATATCCCACAGACTCAGAACTCTGCTGTGCTCTACACTCTGGCCATTGGACTAACGTTGCAAAATGAGGGTTTTTAAGGCAGCCCAAATTCCTTGCCATCACTGTCTGTCCTGATTGAAAACTTTACCTGGTGGCATTTCTAGGTTGAATGCATCCATGAGTTTCCACAGTAGTGCTTGTAGTTCCTCTTCCTCCAGCTCGTCCTTTTGCTCTGCAGCGTCAACTATCTCTTCCCTTCCCGCAGAGCCCAGAGCAGTGCTGGTCATTTCAGTCCGAGAAATTTGGGGCTTGTCCTGCAGCAGTCCCTGTTGGGAACTGGGCAGAGAGCTGAGGATTTTCTTGGGTATCTTCTGTGTGCAGCTTTGTGCCCCGGTGGTTTGCGCCATAGTTGCTGGTGCCTCTGAATCTGGTGGAGCGTGGTCTGCATTTGCTTGGTTTCTGTCAACCAGGGCAGGTTTAGGAGGTGGTTTGCACCCTGGGCCGTCCTCAGTGACATTCTTGATCTGAGAAGCATCTCCTCCCTTCCACAACCTATGAGCTGAAGAGTAATCAAACTCGGACACCATATGCTGGCCGGAAGAGGAAGGCTGCAACATTGCCTAGGTAAAGAAAACCCTATTAATGAAAAATTAATATTTACCTTTTTCACAAATGCATTAAATTTTAATATTCCAATAGGAGATACTAATGTGACATGTTTCCTTTTCCTCTAAATATAGTATTCATTTTATTTTGCACTGTTAATTCAATGCGGATCTAAAATTCTCTAGAAGATTGGATCACTTCAGGCTGTAAAAAATCATAGGACATAATCACAAGAAATTTGGAAAAAACACTAAGTTCTAAAAAGCTCAGGTTCTAAAAATGTTGTGAGGAATTTCTGAAAGCATAAGCATATGTTGGGCAATAGATAAAACTTACCACAATAAAATGTTCATAATCATTGGTTTTACAATAAGCCAGAGGTATAAAATCTAGGGTGTGGTCCATGTTAAACACAGTCCTTAAAGTGGATCCTCAGCCCTGGGAATTCCTGGGACCCCTTTAGGGGTTGGTGAAATAAAATTATTTGCACAATGACTCTTTGATATATTTGACTGTTCATGGCATTGACCCTTGCAATGCTGGTATAAAGTCAGCAATAAGCGTGGTTACGGATGTCTCAGTGAGGATCCAGGCAGCATTAGCATACAATCATACGCTACCAAGTCAGGAAGAGAGGCAATTTCACCTAAGGTATCTTTGATGGAGTAGCAAAAGTTCTTAGTTTTCTTAGGAATAATCCATGCCTTTTAAATATTGTCTGAGAGGAAGGGACGGATGCATAAAACACTTGGACTGCAGACTGCAGTGCAAATGTTGCCTCCTGTGCTGAAGGAAGACTGACAGATTAGGACTCTTCAGACTTGGGTATCTGGCAAATCTTTTCTCAAAAGTGAACAGTCAAGAATGTCACTCTAAGAAAACAATGCACTGCATTTGTTGTCAACTATAACACTTAAGCTTTCAAGCAAAAATCAGAATTTTGGAAAACTTGAATCTACCATCAGGAACTTGATAGTTTTTCCAATTCTGGAACACTTTTCCGATGGAATTACCAGCGACATTAATGAATGCAAATTTCTTTGGATTCTGTGCAATGAAATGAGAGCCCTAGAAAGTACGGCTTAGCTCAGTGAGCCAGTATCTTCCAAATGACTGATGTATGTGGTTTAATAAAATCATGCATAGGTAGAACTACTTAAAAAGTGTACCAGAAAACTGTATTTTAATGAAGCAGAATGAAACAGATAAGCCTTCATATTCTATATCACGACTATCCAGTATGAAATTATTTTTTATTAATTTTGATGTAGTATCAAAGAAAAGTTTTGATGTAGCATCAAAGAAAAGTATCCTCAGTCATCAGAAAGGTTTTGAAAACACACTTATTTTTTTCAACTGCAAATCTGTGTGGGCCGCTATGTCATCCCCTTCAACCAAAAAATCTTACAACAGATTATGAAAGCAATGTGTAAACTTAGCGAACTTTTATTAAACCACATATTAAAGAGATTTCTAGAAAACATAAAATAATGTCACAGTTTTGAAAAATAGTTGTTTTAAAATATTACATGTACAATGAATTTATTTTTATTTTTCAATTAATGAATACATTTCAAATACTTGGCAGTTTTAATTCTGAGTATGGTAAATAGCAACAGATATAACTCACAGAAACAAAAGCCATTTGGGCTTCCTGAAAATTTTTAAGAACATATAAGGGCTCCTGAGACCAAGAGGCGTAAGAACCACTGTGGTACAGAACTGCTTTGCCCGCGATCTGTGGCTTTTAACGGCACCCATCTGTTGCCTTTCAATAGTGCTGCTTTCAGGAAGGGGAAGGACACAGTGTGGCGCGTAGCGGTGGAAGAAGATCCGGGTATGGAGAGGAGGGGCACGAGAAGAGGCCCGTTAAGTGAGACATGAGGCTTTGGGCGGCCGCCAACCGTGCCTGGAGGACTTGAGCTTAGACTTCCAAGCGGTTCATACACCCAGGGTCTCCCACGTTTTATACCTGTACGTCCTGCCGCATCTGCTGTAGCTTGGAACGTAGACTATCCTGGTTTCTTGTGAGTTCCTGAATCTTTGTCTCAAATCTGCAACTTTTTTCTTTCTGGAAGGTGTATATTGCTCGCAACTTGTCTTTGTATCGGTGTAACTGCTTTTTAAGGAGCCTGAAAAGAGAAGAGGTTTGAGTGGTGTGGATGGGCAAGAGGCCAGCACTCTGCATGGAGCCCTAGCAAGACGTCAGCAGGTCCTTGACTGCTGTCTAACATGGATCAGTTCTGTTCTGTTCCTTCACCATGTCCGGTTGCCCTTTGGTCCCATTATGTACGCAGTTTCACTAGAGACTGTACTGGCACCTTTTGGATTATTTTTGACAGCATACTTTCACCAGCTACCCAAATTTTAATACTGCCTTTATCCATCATTCTTTTGTGTGGAAGCACTCCACTCAGAAGGGTGATTCAGCCTGCATGACTAAACACCAAATACTTGGTCCAGGCCACAGGGAAGGAACAAGGATACAGTGCATGAGTTGGGGATCTGTTTGGGTTTTTGTTGCTGTCTAGGTGTTCACTGGTTTAAGAAATGAACCAAACAATCATGTTTTTCCTCTGCTCAAAACCCTCAGTGCCCCCTACTCCTCTTTTAGAGCAAACTGAGCCCTTCCAGAGGCCAGAAGGCTCAACAAGGCAGCCAAGCCTCCTTTCCTACCTGGCCTCATCTGCTTTTTCCTGCTTACTCACTGCCCTTCAGTCACAAGAACTCTTGGTTCCTCCCTCGATTCTCCCACCACTAGCTCCCTGCCTCTTAAGTTCTTGCTAATGTATTTACATTTCAGTGAGGTCTCTCTGACCCCCTACAGAAGATTACAAAGCAGAACTCCAGCCTTACTCTGGCAGGCCTGTCCCCTTCCTTTCTTGCTCTGTCTCCATGACTAATTGCTAGGAGGTTAAAGGGATCTTAGATTTTGTCTTGGGCTCCAGCCTTTAATCTTTTTGACAATCACACTGTATGACGTACTGCATGTTTTACTCATTATTTTACTTATATATTACTCAATTTCTTTTTTGCTTACTGTCTCTTGATTCTAGCAAATTTTTCCTATTTTGTTTATTATCATGTTCTCAGGGCTTGGGCTAAAATACTCCCTGTCACATAATAGAAATACAACTTGTATAGTCTAAGGATAGTCTTTATTCTTTAATTCATGATGATAGGATTTTTGTAGAATTTGCACATATTGGTTTTCTGGTGTGAAAAGTAACATTTCTTAATGCTAACACCTTTGAATTTCCCAATCGCTACAAGCTTGGAGAGGTCTTGGAATGTAGTTGGGGCTCCCATCCAAACCAGACTCTCTGAAAGAGAATCCTCCAGCTTCCAGTCACTCAGGGGCAGCAGGAATCTGACTGTAACGGATTTAATTGTAATTGCAGTGTGCACGGATGATGTGTACAGGTTTACAGAAAGGAGTCAGCCCAAGGGTTTTATATAACTGACCACAAAGAAACATTCCCACACACCTCTACTGAGTGTTCTCTGGGTCTAAAGGGTTGTGCTTGCTTTGACCATGAGCAATGACAGTCTGTCTCTCTCCCATGTTGTCAGGAACCCACATCCTTTCCTCTTTGGCCAATCCACCATGCTTGAGCTGCTAAGCAGACATGTGCCCAGCCTCCTATATGCCAGGATGAAGTAGGTGGATTCCTATCAGAGATCTGATTCTTTCTCACTCTGATTTTTAAAAACATGTTCCAATAACTTTAATAGTCCTTTCAGCCATTTAAACCAATACTGTTGGAATCCTCCAAGGAAGATCTTTGCCAGTTACCAATACATTCAAGCCATCATTAACCAAATAGATCAAACTCAAGGAAAACAGGAAAGCAAGCAACTAAAGAGAAAAACAACAGAAAATGATGGCAAAGCCTGGCAGCAGCTTTCTCCAAGTCTTTGTAATTGTATAGTTCAGTCCACTTTGGGACTGTGCTGCACGAAAGACCACATTAAAGATGGCAAACCGAAAGTCCAAAATACGGAAGTTTTTATTTGCAAACTTTTTGACAAGCTTTTATCCTGGTAACTTACCACTATGGAATAATAAAATTTGGCATTAGTATACAGTGCATGAGTCCATCAAATAAACTACATCCTGCAGCCTTCAGACCTGAGGGCTACAGGTTGGCACCAGTCTCTGAGCCATCAGTACTGTTTCAGGTTAATACCATGTGACTTAATTCTTTTTTTTGGTACCGGGGATCATACTCATGACCTCACACTTGCCAGGCAGGCACTCATGCCACTGAGCTAAACCCCAGCCCCATATGACTTAATTCTTTCTTTTTACAAGAAAGCTCTTTTTCTTTAAAGGAGAGATTCTCGTGCAGTGTTTCTAGTAAACACAACTGATTCGATACAAATATTTCCAGCAACTGAGAGCCCAGTGCTTTTCAGGCAAATATCCACCATTCATCAACAGCTGAGATTATCTGAGAAGTAATTCCTCCCAGATGACCTGAAATCTGCTTTTTGAACTTTTAAATCTTTATATGTATTTTGGCTTTCTGGAGCTAAGCAATTTGAATCATCCTAGGATCTTAAAAGCAACCCAGGGGCCATGGATACAGCTCAGCAGCACAAGTGCCTGCATGGCAAGTGCAGGGTCCTGAGTTCAATTCCTGGTACCAAAAATAAATAAGTAAAAATTAAAAAAAATTAAAAGAACCCAGGTGTCCCCAAGGCAAGCTACTCAGGCACAAAGCAGGGAAACACGACTTCCCTTGGTGAGTCCCCAGCACGGTACAGAATCATAAATGGGCAACCAGCAATCGAATGACATGATTTCTGTCAATATTGTCTAAGACTGTGTTGTTTTTTTAAAATAATCATTGACACAATGCTGGCTGTTACTGAACTTGGCAGTTAACTATATATCTTAGGTCTTTTTCACACTACTTATGGACCTGGACCTGCAACTGTAGGACTTCTCTGTAATGTCTTAAAATTTGGTCTTTATTAAGCATTCTTATGTATGAAATCTTACTGAGTCTAAATTGGTATTCGGCTTGCTATGTATACCTTTTTGTATCATGTCACATGCAGATGCAAGAGGCTGGACCATCTACAAATTTTTCCAAGATTGGTAAAAATGATGGTGTAGCCATGTATAAGGCTGGCCCCTTTACTTTGCATTTCTTTTATTAAGAAGTCTCCCACTTTGGTAAACTTTGTAGTGATAAATACTTTCTTAGGGTACCAGTGGTGTATTGTGGGAGACATGGATTATACAAAAGGAAATAAGTTAATTAGAAGGAATCAGTTTTAAAGTTATTTAAAAAATTAATTTTTAAGCAGTACATTTCAATATTTTCTTTTTAGTTCTACACTTTAAGTTTCAAAACGGCCTTTTAATACCAGTTTCTTTAACTTTGACTTTAATTTCTTTTCCTTACTCCATGAAAATGATCAGAATTATTTTTAAAATGTAAGTTATTTGGGTACTTTAAAAGTTTCTTGATCAGCTTTTCATGAATTATCACAGAATTGTAAAAATCCTTCCTTTCATTCGTTTAGATTATGAAGTGTATCTCTTCGTATGTACACCTCTAGAATCATTAATTTATTGAGCCTCTATTGTCCCTGAAAATGCAGGTCTTCTCAGAGAAGAAACTTCTGATCATGAGCCAGGAATTCTGTTTTCTAAAGGAATAACAAGAGGAGACACAGGCTTAAGGTTTGTTTCCCAAGACACAAAAAGAAGATGGTAGAGTTTCCCATCAACCAAATCAACCTGGTAAAAAGTTAGATGCTTTTAAAGGAAGTATACTGATTTTTGTAGAAACAAGCAAAATATATATACAACCCTGTTTATATGGTTAAATCAATGTATAGAAGAATCAAAACTTTATAGAAAGTGCTTAGCCAGCTTTCAAGGAATAAATTCAGGCAATCAAAAGTAGCTATTCCTATTCCTAGTGACATGAGTTTTATTATGCCTATCTACTCAAGTAGAGTCAAACTTCTCTTTTAGCTTAATAATGGAAACGCAGGACTTCTCTGCTTGAAGAATTTCTTCCAAATTAAAGCAGTAAAATCTTTGTAGAACATTTTCTGTAAAACCTAAGGGAAGCACTCCTGATTTATCCTTGCTGACAGTATTTGTGTGTGTACTCACTCACGATTCTTACCGTCTTTCTCTCTGGAGAGCATTAATGGATTCACGAGTCCTCCACAGCTCATTCTTAATGCTGAGCATGGTCTAGAGAAGCAAGAAATAGGGAAAATGAGTTTTGGTTTGAGGACAACTCACGTTCCTAAAAATCTAAAATAAGAACACAATAATGATGTTTCTTGTAAAAATACGGAGTATTTCAAAGAAGCAGCTGATGTTCTGGTTTATGTCCCTGATCAATGATGCAGGTATGCACACAATTTATTTCCACAAAAGAAGTGAAAACGCAGACAACAGTTTCAACTTTAAAAAACAAGTCAAAACAATCTTTTGCCCAA
The DNA here is from genome assembly GCA_004365215.1 of Cuniculus paca. Lineage (NCBI taxonomy): Eukaryota > Metazoa > Chordata > Mammalia > Rodentia > Cuniculidae > Cuniculus > Cuniculus paca. Next base: position 5,203 of record RJWT010028230.1, on the reverse strand, counting down.
GTTAGGCTGCTGCCCTGAGTGTCTTCCCTAAAAGCAACTATGAAAACCAACTGGGTCACTTTCTTTCCCTTGGATTAAGAAGTCTTTCACTCACTTGCTTCCACCTTGTACTTTAATTGTATTTTCTTTGCATTGCTTCCTACTTAGATGAATACATAGGGTCCTTCCTCCTCTTTGAATTAGCCAAGTCTGTTGAGTTAAAGGTGGTTGGCATGGCTCTCATTTGGGTTTCCCCACCAAACCTCTCACATCAAAGTCAGCTCCCTGAATGGGCCCTGAGGGCTTGCACCAACCTGACCCAGCCAGACCCAGGCTTTGGGGACCAGTGTCCCAGCCACTGGCTCCCACGTGTCTGAGGGGAGACAGGATCTCGTTATTCAACATTTACATGCAGCCGAGCTGCGACTGTATTCTACAGGCTCCTTCCGTGCGTGCAAGTGATCAGCAGAGACACCGGCCACCTACGCAGCACGATTCCTCAGGAATGGCCTTGAAGAGGAAGAGGAACGGCAGGAAGAAGCAACTTGGCAGGACACGAGGTAAAAGTCACATTTGCTAGCTGGCACGGGCCCTCTGTGGCCTCTCTGAGTGAATCATCCCTGACTGCCTCTTGGTTTAAGTTGTACTGGGACGGCTTCCACATGCTCAGCATGGCCTTTGAGTCCCTGTGCTTATACTAATATAAAAACCTGAAAATACTTTTACATCAATATTACCATATGGTGCATTTTTCTGTAATCAAGAAGCATATTATGTTTGTGCATATGGATTTACCTTGATATATCCATATAATCACAGTTTATTGAGTTATTCTCAATATTAGGCTGTTTATAATTTTTCAAAATTAAAAACATTGATGCAATGAATAGAATTCCACAGGGATTTTTTTATACATGTGCAAGGTTCTCAAATTTTCAGCTTAAAAGATAATACTCATTTGTTCCCTCTGTCTCAAACAGATTACCTCTGGGGAACTAAAGATTGAATCTACGTTAGGATTGATGGCTGAAAAGGATTTGGCTGAATAGATTTTAATTTCTTATAAGACAGATTCAGGTCTTATTTGTATAATTTCAAGTATTTTGAATAAAAAACAAATGACTACAGATAAGGTACAGTAAATATACGGTGGATTGTTATGGTTGATATACTGCGTCAACTTGAGAAGTTTAGAAGTTTAACTGACAGACTCAGCAGGAAGCCAGGGTCCTTACTTTGTAAATATCCTCATCCTGTGCAAGAGGAGAGCACAAAGATTTTGTGAGTGCTGCACCCACCCTGGGCGTTGGGGTGGTGGTGGTGGTGGCTTGTGTACAATATAAGGGAGAAAAAGGTCTGTTCTTCCCCCTTTTGCTCTGGCTGCTTCTGCTGGCAGCTGCCTTGAAGTGCTGCCCCAGTGCCATGTGCCACCCTGCCTTGGTGCCAGCTGATTATGGGCTGAAACCTCCACAAACTGTAAACTAAATAAACCTTTTCTTCCTTCATTTTGGGTCTTGGGTATTTTGTTTCAGCAACAAGAGAAAAGCAACCAAGACATGAATGCTTACATAAAAAATTTAAAACTGCATTTCTGTAAAAGACACATTGCCATTAAACTCCCTGAGATTACTCCCCCTCACTTGAAACACGCTGTCCCATCATTCTTGCCACTTTCCAAAGCACTTCTGGAGTCCTCCTTTCATGAGTCTCCTTTCATGGCTGCCCTGATGTCTTGATCCATTCAAAAAATTTACAGCAATTTCTGTCAAAAAAAAAAAAAGTATAGCACGTCCCTCCCATTGTATTCACTGGATCTGCCACCAGCTAACTTCTGCCTCTTCCCCAAAGTCAGAACGACCGGGAAAGGAAAGTATTTTGAATCAAATTAGGACATCAAGGCAGTAAGGGCAGGTCAACCAAGGACACTCATGAAAGAGGACTCCAGAACTGCTTCAGAAAGTGGCAAGAATGATGGCATAAGTGTGCTCAAAGTGAGGGACAGTATTTTGAGGAGGGATAAATGGCAGTGTCTTTCACTATAATAGATTTAATTAATTAATTAATTAATTAGGTTTTCTGAGACAGGGTGTCACTGTTAGTTCAGGTTGACCTTGAACTCACTATGGAGCCCAGATTGGCCTTGAACTCATAGCCATCCTCTTGCCTCAGCCTCCAGAATGCTGGGATTACAGGCATGCGCCACCATCCCCACACTTGTAATAGATTTTTAAAAGATAAACACTCACTGCATTTTTGAACACACCTCATATTTCAAAGTATTAATGGTACATATGTGATGAACTCTATATTTTTAAATTTATTCCGTTTTTCCCTGTCTTTTTCAATTTTTCTTAATACATATGTAGCCCTTCATAACTACAGAGAAAAATCTTATTTAAAAATGTTTTTCTAGATTTTCCATCAGTCACATAAACATCTTGTAAACTGTGGACTAGAGAATGATTTACCAAACCCGACCACACCCTTACAAAGTAGTGCAGCTGAATCATGCGTCCACACCGACTCCTTCCCTTTCACACTCACTTGGTGATGTGGGCTGGTGCGGCTCACTTGTTGAGCCTGAGATAATCCCCGGTGAGCACAGCGGGAAGCTTTGGCGGCTGCGGCCTCCGCGGGTCTCGCCGGCCTGACGCGCACAGGGTTTTCAGAGCTATGGTACTGTGGGGGGCCCCTGTCAGGAAGCACAGATTCAGAGGGGGGTGCAGGTGTGACATCGAGCAGAGCCGCTTCCAGAACTGTCAGGTCAGACATTGAGAGCAAGAGCGGACCCCCCACAGTCTAGTAGTCCGACTCCTTTGTGTTCGTTTCCAGTCAGACTATTTAGCGGATAGATAATTATCCAATAATACCAATGGAAATTCCATTTTCCCTTCTCCCTGACAGTCTCAGCATGCCAGTACCAAGAATCTCAGGGATGACTGCAGAAATATCTCTTAGGTCAGTGTGTTCAGATCAGATAATAGAGTTCTAAATATAGGTATGTGCTTAGCATGTCATGTCTGCAAGAACATGGAACACGCAGGTTTAAGGTCAGGTATATTCAATTTTACACAATTACATTTAGTTTTATCCCTTTATTCAAAATCATTTTAAAGCATCTAGCCATCTTGAGTTCTAAAAAAAAATAACGAAAAAGCAGAGAACTCCCTGTTCGCAGACCCTTCACCTCCAACAAACAGGTATGACACAATTCCTTCTGACATGCTGTGATAATTTCTGTGAGAAAGAACGAGAGCACTGGGGAAGAAATGATGATTATTTGGTGGTATACTTATTAAGACACAAGCATTTGGGCAGCAAAAAGGGAAACCCATCACTTCTTTGTAACACATTTTCTGAGTGATACACTCTCTCCTACCCTATCTGAGATAATTCTATTACCTTGAGTTTGTTCCATTTCATCTTAGTTCATTTGAGTGCTATTACACGAGGTCATATCCCGGGTGGTTTTAACAACAGACATTTATTTCCTCCCTGTCCTAGGAGATGGAAGTGTCAGAGAAGGGTGCCAGCATGATCATACACTATGTTTTGTATTCATATAAACATTCATATAAACATTCACAAGTATCTAAACACATACCGAAGTTGTTTTTGAAACAAAAAAAGAATCATCCCCTAGGCATTATTCTGTTGCTTGCTTTTTTCTCCTCATTATGTTGGCTGTTGAATGCCCTTTAATATGAGACAGGAACTAAAACTTGTTCCTTTAAGCATATTCCCTAGATTCTGTTGTATTCTGTATAATATGTGTTTCATTTTTCTGCCAAGAGACCTGAGATTGTTTCTGTTTTATTGCCCTGACCATCAGTGCTATGATAAGCATTTTCATTTACTGCCTTATGCCGCTTCCATTCCTGCAGGGCAGAGTTCCAAGACTGGATCACCAGCTAAATCTTGTGTTTATTTTGTAGCTTAGTAGATCTTAGTCTTTTGATGCCAAATCTCATGTCTTTCCCCACTTGATTGTAGCAACTATTCTCTCCTCTCACCAAATCATCAGTGTTTTCTCCCTACTCATTGCTTTCAATAAATACACATGCTATTATTTTCTCCATTATAACAAAACACTCTTAATTCTAGTGACTCTACAACCTACACAGTGTTTCTGCTTTCCCAACAGTAAGATATTCTGTGATTTTCTTATGGGGTATCTTCAATTTCTAAGCTCCCATTCTTTCAGCAATCCCCATGAGTCCAATTTTTTCTTCTACCACTGTCCTACACTGTTCTTTTTGGAAGTCATGGATGATATGGTTACTCAAGGCGATTCTTGCTTGACCTAGCAGTGCCATTTGACACAGTAGGACTCCACACCCTCTTCCCCCAACACTTTCCGTGCCCATCTTCCAGCATTCCTCAAGGTCTTGAGTTTCTTCCCACCTCATTCTTCAATCTGTCTCTGTCTCCCTTGCTGGCTTTCCCTCTTTTCCTCAACTTTGTAAAGTGTGATGCTACAGGACTCAGCTTGTGATCACCCTGTCGTCTCCACAGTGGTGTTGGCATATCTTCAGCTCTAAAAAATAGATATGCCAAAGCCCTTACATTGGAGTCTCCAGTGCATACAGTTTCCCCTAATTCCAGATGCGAACAGCCAATGGCCTACTCAACATCTCCACATCTCGGTCTTCAAGTGTTCTGATCCACACTCCTGACTTTCCCGCAGAAAACTTCTGCAGCCATTGGCTCTGCTTCTGGGTGGTGGAACTTTATCCTTCTACTTTAGGACCACCACGACCCCAGTGCTCAGTGCAAACACAATAGGCACATAGATCTGAGGATGAGAATAGAAATTCTATTGATCGATCCAAGTCCATAAGAGAAGCTAATATGTGACAGAGTTGGAATTTTATTTTGGCTGGAAACATATATCATAATTGACTGCCTAGCTGATGAAACAGCCAAAGTAGACTACATTCCAAATGAGTTAAATTTTTTAATGAATTTCAAATAGAAACATTAGGAGAAAATTTAGGAAAATGTTTATATGACCTTGCTTCTAAGTCAACACCTCTTAGTTTATTCTCAACGGAGCAGTCAGACTGACAATCGTATTTTAGTTTTTGTGAGCACCGGGAACCAGAAGCCAGACCCTTGCACAGGTTAGGCAAGTACTCTACTGCTGAGAGGGACAGTATTAAAAGTTCAGTTAGATGCTGTCCTCAGACCCCAGTCTGCTCACCAGCCTCTCTAGCATCTGCCC
>RJWT010028229.1:0-15283 GCA_004365215.1 Cuniculus paca | reverse complement strand
GTCTCTCCCTGCCTCTCTCTCTGTCTCTCTTTGTCTCTCTTTCTCTCTCGCGTGCTCTCTCTCTCGTGCGCGCGCGCATGCGTGCTCTCTCTCTCTCTCTCTGTCTGTCTCTCTCTGTCTCTCTGTCTCTCTGTCTCTCTGTCTCTCTCTGCCTCTCTGCCTCTCTGCCTCTCTGCCAGACTCATGTGGCTCTTGAGGTTCTTGGAGTGAAGACCAGAGAGGATGAGAAAATAAAGAAGAGACAAAGCTGGGATCAGGTGGAGCCCTTATCCTCCTGTGGGAGAGAAGGAACTGCTCAACCACGGTAGCACATTTATTTACACACTCAAGAGGAAGATGTCAATTTCGGCCCCACTGCCTCCTGGTAACTTGTTTTCCTGGCTGGCCTGGGCCCCTGGCCTCCTTGGAGCTGGAACAGCTTGTTTACTTTGTTTGTTCGGGGCTCTCTGTGTTTTCAGGGCTGGCCTTGCTTCAGCCCCACACATGTGATCAATCTCCAGCTTCCACAGCTGCCTACACCTCTTCCTGGTGCTAGGAATGAGATCCAGGGCCTCTTCTTGCTACATGCTAACCCAGCTCTCCACCACTGCCACACCCCCAGCCCCTGACCTGCTTTGCATCTTTCATGTGACAATTCTTCAGATAAGACCAAAGTTCAATTTTTTTGTAGATTTTTTTCTTCAAACCATAAATCACCATTTTTTTCTTTATCTTATGAAACAAACTTTCATAAATAATAAGAGGATAACAATAGTTATTTTACTATGTATCATTATCTTCAAAGTAGTTACTCAGAATATAAGACATAAACCAAAAACATTCTTACAAAAAAAGACACCATAAACCAGGTGTGATGGTGCATGCCTGTAATCCCAGCACTCAGGAGGCTGAGGCAGGAGGATCATTGCAAGTTTGAAGCCAACCTGGGTTACAAAGTGAGCTCAAGGCCAGCCTGAACTGCATAGGGAGACCCTGTCTCAAAAGACAGACAGACAGACAGAAAGAAAGAAAGAATAGTTTCTTTTCAACAAACTAAGATAAACTCAGTATAAATGAAACAAATAGCATATATATTGAAATATTTTTAAAACAACAGGATATCTAATTTGACAAAGTATTCGAATGTTTCCCTACTTCCTAGTTATCTCTGTTCTATTTTGCTCTTATATAACATATATATATACTATACAAACAGATATGTCTCTCTAAATTATATATATTATATATAACTATATAATATATATAATCATATGAAAGGAAAACTTGAGCTTGTGTTTCTGATTTATTTCACTTAACATTACATTCTCAAGTTGCACCCATTTACCTAAAACCACACTTTTAAGTACTGTCTTCAGTTATGTGATTATTTAAAGTCTCAGTGTTCCATGGCTCCAGCACTAATCTCCTGTTGTCATAAGCCAGTGAGTTTGGGGATAATTGGTCACTGTGGAATCTGACCTACACTGACCGACACAGCAGGCCAGGGAAAAGTGTAAGAGCCAGGTTAAAAATGCGCATCCTATAATGATGCAACCGCAGAAGAAATTCATAGGATGCGTGAGCTAAAATCAAATCCACATCCTATATTATGAGCAATTTCCATTTAATGATGTTCGAATGTTATTCACGACCAGAGAAGCATATGCTGTTTTCCAGGTTCCAAAGTTTAACCTCAAGCTCGCCTAGGACACAAGTGGTGGGAACTAGAAAAACAAGCTGATTCATTTACATTCTGATCGGTCGGGTTATTAGAGAATAAAGTATTCCAGTTGTGTATGAAGTTGTGCTTACAGATGATCAATTATGAGAAATGAGGTCACCCTCACCCCCGTCATTCATTAAACTACTCCCCCTACTGATGGATTTCCTCACCCGCACTCCACACCCACAATCTTAAGGCAGGATCCCAGTCCCCAGCTGGCTTCCTCTTAGCTTCTGACAGCATGAGACACAGGGGGGCAGAGGGAGGACAGGAGGAGGGAAATGAGACTTGAGTCTTTGTGATTTGGTTGCAGTCATTTCAGGTCATTTCTATTTTCAGTGTTTTGTGCTGCACACCCAGAACCAGTGTCATGGTACCTACCTCATTGGGGCCAACAATCCCATCTCAAGGATACGGGTGCACAGTACTCTCCTTGTCTCCCTCTAAACTTCTAGGGTCTGACTGATACCTGTTTCCCATCCCTGGGCTGGTCAGCCGATTCCCTTAGAAATAATCTGTGTTTAAGCCCTAACGTTGGAGTTGGGAATGTAGCTTACTTGTCTAGGATGTGCAAGGCCCTAATAGGTTTGATACCTGGTGCTGCAAAATAAGAAATAAAAAAAGCCTTAGCATTGCCTTCTTGCCTCCACCACTTGAACACATTGATCCTTGGGTTAAATTCTCTCTGTTAAAATACCTTGAGTCATTTCCAATATTGATGAGACTTGAAAACATTGAGCTAAAAAGCAGATGCGCGGTGCAGAAATACTACACGGGTCCACTTTAAAAAAAAGAATCAAGGCCACGAGTTCAATCCCCAGTACCAAAAAAAATGCAGAATGGATAAGTTCCCAGACACAGAGAGTGGATTAGAAGTTATTGGGAGATAAATAGGAGAAAATGGGGAGATACTGTTTAATGGTTAAAAATTTCTATTTGGGGTGATGAATAAATTTGGGAACCACATGGCAGTGGTAGCTGCACAACAAGGTGAGTGTACCTTATGCACTGAATTTTATACTTTTTAAAGGTTTAATGGGCTTAGGGATGTAGCTCAGTGATAGAATGCTCGCCTAGCATGCACAAGCCCCTGAGTTTGATCCTCGTCAGTGCAAAAAATAAAATTAAAAATCGGTAAAAAGACAAATTTTATGTTATATATAGTTTACCACAAATGTTTAAAATAATTACATAATATGTCAAAAACAATGAATCGACACTTGAAAAGGGTAGATCGGAAAGTATGTAAATTACATTGCAAGAAATCTGGGACTTTTTTTTAGTAGTTTGGGTGCTTTGTCATGAAAAAAAAAACAGGCAAACATGACCCTAACCACGTGTAGAAGGAAAGGACTGTGGGTGTCACGCACCCCAATAGAATGCGATAAGGGAGCGACTCCTCCTTGTGGTCTGCACTCCAAAGTAAGCGTGAGGAAGACATTGGACAAGACCGTATTGACTGATATTCTTAAGGTCACTAGACTGGTTTTTCTCAAATTGTCAGGGTCATGAAAAGCAATGAAAAATTGAGGAATTATCAGACTAAGGAGCCATGGCAATAAGAGGCAATGTGATGTTTGTCTTTCTATATCTTGCTTATTTCGTGCACTATTATGACCTCCAGGTACAGTCATGTTGCTGGAAATGACAAGATCTCTTCCCTATATGGCTGAACATTATGCCCCGCGTGTGTGTGTGTGTGCACGCGTATGTGACATTTTCCAGAGGCCATGGAAGGGTAGGAGACAAGGGGTAAATATGAAGAAGTTGCTTAAGTCTTAGCCACATAAGAGGAATAAATTCCGATGCTCAGTTATACAGAAGGGCAATTATGGTCAGTGATATCGTACAATTCCAAACAGGTAAGAGAGACGGTTTTCAATGTTCTCAACACAAAGAGATGCTTGAGAACCTAAATATCCCAAATGGATTCATACACAGTATGTAAATGTATCAAAGTATCATCCATAATGATGCTCAATTATCATTTGACAATTAAAAATAGTAAAATAAAGGCAAGGTGGAATCCTTGCCTGGGTTGGATCCTGGAATGCAAAGAGGGTAGTTATAAAAAAAAAAGTGGATAAATCTGGAGCTTTGCTTATTAAAAAACATAAATAAATGGAGTATTTTCTTCCCAAAATGACACAGCCATGGTCTAACAATGACAAAGTGACATCAGACAAACCCAAATGACAGACATTCTGCAAAACACCGACCCAGTACTCTTCATAGCTGTCAAGGCCAGGAAAGCCATCACGGATCAGAGGAAATCAAAGAGAGAGAACAGCTAAGTACAAAGCGGGGTCCTGGATGGGCTCCCAGAACAGAAAAGGGATGTTTGCGTAAAAACAAGTTAATGGTGCATGAAGTCTGAAGTTTAGTCAGTAGTCTTGTCCCAGACTCAGTTCTGACAAATGTATCCTAGTTTTGCAACCTACTGACGTTAAAGGAGGCTGGCCCAGAAGCCACGGGAACTCTGTACCATTTTTGCAACTTTTCTGTAAACTTAAAATTATTCTGAGATAAATGTATTTAATGCTGCAGTGAAAATAGAAACACAGACCTTGCTTTGAGGTACAGATATAAATTATGTATCTAATCCTTCTGAAATGTTAAAGCACAGCAGATCGTGATATACTCCGTAAAAATGCACAATTATTATTTGCCACATTGCTAAAAAAAAAAATGTTAAAAGAACTTCATTGTAGGGCCAGGGATTTAGCTCAGTGGTACAGTGCCTGCCTGGCAAGTGTGAGGTCCTGAGTTTGATTCCCGATACCAAAAAAATAAAAAACAAAAAGAATTTCATTGGAAACAAAAATAATAAAAAGGATAGTGTGTTTCTAATTTTTATCTTTTATTAATATGTACGATTATACACTTCATGGGGCATAGTATAATATGCACACACTGATCGCATCAGGGTAGTTAGGATTTCCTTCTCCTCTCATGTCTTTCATTTCATTGTATTTATTTGCTTTTGAGAGTGCCGGGGATTGAACCCAGGACCTCACGCATGATCAGCACAAGGGCTACCACTGAGCTATACCCACCCCCACTGTCCTCCTTTGTCATTTTTTTTTAAAGTCTTCCAGCTCCTCTTTTTAGATCTTCACAGAATAGGTGACTATGTTCTGTTTCCCTAATTTAATCCTGAATTCCCTGATCTCAACAGGGTTTAATCATCTTTAATTACAATGTAGAGTAAGCAGATCTAGAATGTCTAAACCATGTAAATTAATTTGTCAATTGTCATCTGTTGCTGGTAACATCTGATTGACAAATCACAAATTTTGAAACTACACTTAACTTGGAAAGAATTTGGAGTTTGCCCCGGGTGTGCGTGGAATTCAAACACTATTGCATCAAGGTGAATTATCATTCAACTACTCTACCTCATCCTAATTGGGTTTAACACTCTCCTTCTCTATCTCTCCCTCTCTCCATGCCTCCCTCCTGTTCTTTTCCTTCTCCTTCCTCATCTTCTTCGTCCTCTCCCTCCTCATCCTCTTGTTTTGTTTTGTTTTGTTTGACATGGTCTTGCTGTATGGTTTGGGCTGGCCTTGAACTCGCTGTGTAGCCCACCCAGCCTGGTCTGGAGATCATACCAATCCTCCTGCCTCAGCCTCCTGCGTGCTGGGATTACAGGCATGCATCTGGGCTTAACTTTTTAAATCAACACAGCTATACCTTTGGACAGATTCTCGAAGGCGGCACAGAGTTAAAAGATATTAGGCAAGCGATACTGAGTATCTTCTAACCAACATTTCCCATCTGGTATTTTTCCACTGATAATTCTACAGATTAGGATGAAACCAGCATGGGTGGGAAGACTGAATGAAGGAGCCTCCCTCCTAAACTACAGAATTAAACTGTTTGCACCCCCCAGAAGGCACCCCCTCCCCCAGCTTCTCATGCTGATGTGCATGGAACCAGATGTGCGTGATGTTTCCATAGTCAAGTTTGCCAAAGTTTGGTCTTTCCGTTCAGCCTTCATCTCATATCTATATGCCTGTGGTGGATTGACCAATGGTCAGCTTGTAACACCCAGCTGAACTGAATCAGTGTGATTCTGGGTGTGGAAGACCCACCTGAGGATTATCGCCAGTTTAAAAAAAAAAAACAAAAAAAAGGAGAACTGGCAGAGAAGATGATGCACGGTTGATTCTCCTGGAGAAGCTGTCACGCTGGTTTTTCTGATATGAATTCAGCTGTTCTCATCATCAGAGGAGCTCAAGTCCTTGTGGTCACTGAGGACGGCTTCAGTTCTTTTCAGAGGAGCTCTGGTCCTTACCTTGAGCATCGTTTCCTGGCCCCAGTGCAGATTCCTCAGCCTACTGGCACAGATCCTTCATCCCACTGGTGCAGACTTTCCAGCTTCCACCACTGACCTTTGGGCCTTCCCAGTGCAGATCCTTGAGACAGACTTGCGTGAGACATTGTCATGGGCTCTGGACCTCCAGCTGGACTCACGCAGGACACTGCGGTAGGATCCAGGCCCTACACTGGATTTTTTGGGGTCTCTAGTGTATGGACAGATCTCCTATAATCTGCATTTGGCTTTTGGGGTGATAAAATAATCCTATAAATTATGCATCCTGTACTAAATCTATTCTCTTATAACCCCTCACTACAACAATACCCCTGCATTGTTATTCCATTGGTATTTTTCTTTTTAAAAAATCCCATTTTTTATAATTTAAAAGAAAGCTTGTCATACAATGGAATATTATTTGGCAATAAAAATGAAATAAAGAACTGATATTGGCTACAGTGTGGCGGAACCTTGAAAATATTATGTTTTGCAACCAGGAAAAGCCCTTTGCAAAGGGTATTTATTGTCCAAGTCCATGAAAAGCCCAAACACGTAAGCAAGTAAACCCACAGAGACGAAGATCAGATGATCAGTTCCCAGGGGTTGAAGGAGGGAGGTTGGGGAATGACACACGGGGCATCCTTTGGGGTGATGGGGAAGTTTTGGAATTGTAGAGTGGTGATACTTGCACACCTCTTTATACCAAAAATCATTGACTATAGGCTTTGGAAGAGTGAATTTTACAGTGCGTAAATTATATTTTAAAAGTGTTGTTTATGAAAGAAAACTGTACCTATTCTAAGTGGAAAGTCAGACTGCATGCCTATAGTCCTAGCTACTCAAGAGGCTGAGACAGGAAGATGCTTGAGCTCAGGAGTGCTTCGTGTGGGACGCTGGTTCCTGCTGACCCCTTTAGGAAGCCTTGAACCATGTTTAAAGTCACAGATTGTCAAAGGCTCTTGCTTAGACTTCAGAAAGACCCTTCAGAGGTAGATGAGGATATCTGTGCGTTCTAACCTTTCTGGGAAAGATGGGGTGCGAGCTCCTCAGAAGGAAACAATGGTTTTCATGTTTATTTTTATCTTGTGCTGTTTCCAGTTGGCATTGGCGTGGGGCTTCATTGTGCGATCCAGCAAGTACGCAGTGGGCAAGATCCTGTCTGAGAAATTGGGGTGCTGAGAACATCTTAAATTTTTATTTTTATTACGGTTGCAAGACACAATGGTTACATTCATTGTGGGGAGTTGGAAGCGCCTATATGGGTGCTGAGAATTTTAACCCTTTTGCTACCACATTAAGTCAATATCCCCTACCGCAGACAGGAGATAACCTAAAAATAAATACATACAATTAATTTTTGGGGGTGGTGCTGGGGATGAAAGTCAGGACCTCAAGCGTGCTTGACAAGTGAAGCAGGCAGTTTGCAAGTTCAAGGTTACATAGTGAGACTCTGTCTCAAAAGAAAAATGAAAATCTGATACTATCCACATGCTCCATACTATTATTTCGTCCTCTTCTTTTTTCTTTTTCCAGCACCAGGGATTGAACTCAAGACCCTGTGCTTACCAGGCAGGCGCTTACGCCACTGAGCTAGATCCCCAGCCCTCGTCCATGTATTTCTTTACAGCAATTCCAGTTGGTTGGTTGGTTGGTTTAATGGACATTTTATTTAAATGCAATGGAATATTATTTGACAAAATCAGAATAAAATACTGATCTATAATACACCATAAGTGAATCTTTGAAACAAACAAAGAAAAAAGGCTCTTAAAGGAGAAACCAGCTGTCCTTGATGGCTTTGAGAAGCAAGCAAGGACCCACAACCAGACATCTTGGAAAGGGCGGGCTTTAGTTTGAGCTCCAAAGAACATTCTAAAGTGGCAAACTGATCCAAAGAACGTTCTAAAGTTGCAAACTGCTCCCACATGAAAGCACTTGATTCTGGATTTCAAGGTTTCCTTCCAAGTGACCACAAAGTTACATAAGCAGAGGCGACCCACCATGGTCCCCAGAAGAGAGACACAAGTCAAGCCAGTTTCAGCCAAGCGGGCAAGAACTGCCTTCCACATGAGTGCAAATTCCGCCAGCCCTACAGAAAGAAACCTGTTAAACCCCTAATAAATTAGCAATGCTTATCCTGAAGTAACAATAAAACACCTGGTAGCTATACAAATCGCTACAACTTTGCAGCACCTGGCTTTGCCAAGAGTTGTAAAAATGTTATTTCCCTTTGTTTTATTGTTTTGGTTTTGTAGTGCTTGGGATGGAGTCCAGGGCCCTGCCTATGCCAGGAAAGCCTGCTTCTATTACTGACGCACCCTGTTCTCTTCCTTGGATATATTAATTCCACTTTCCAGAAGTTACCCTAAAGAAATAATTCAACATAAGAAGAAAAGTTTAAAGCTATTATTCCAGTCTTCTCTATAGCTGTTTATTATTGGTACCTGTTTGCCTAGTGATCCCACCCCCCCTGAGGAGTTGATACATACATATCACAATTTGATCACTTTTACTCCCCCTGCCTTCCTGTCCTCTTCTCTCTCTCCTTCTCCACATCCCCTTCTCTGCTCTACAGATTCTACCTGCCTGTTTCTTAGTGTTATGGTTAATACATTGTGTCAACTTGCAGAGTTTAAAAGTTTAACTGAGAGACTCAGCAGGGAGTCAAGGTTCTTTGTAAATATCCTCATCCTGTGCAATGGAGAGAAAGGACATTTTGTGTTACACCCAGCAGGAAGGTGGGGGGGGGGGTGGCCTGTGTACAATTTGAGGGTAGAGAAGAGGCTTGCATTTTGCTCTTTTCTCTGGCTGCTGCCTTGAAGTGTTGCCCCAGTGCCATGGCACTCTGCTTTGGAGCCAGCTGGTTATGGACTGAAATCTCCAGAACTGTAAGCTAAATAAACCTTTCCTTGCTTCACTTTGGGTGTCAGGTGTTTGTCTCAGCAACAAAGAAAAGTAACCAGAACACTTAGCATGTTTCTTTTATCCTGTTCTTTAAATCATTTATATTTTGCATCTCTGAGAAACCACGCCAATATTTAATCTTCTGTGTGTCCTTTATTTTACTTAATAATAGGGTCTCAAGAGTCACCCATTTTCCCTCAGATGACCCAAATTTACCCTTCTTTATGCACTCTGCAGAATCCAAAGCAGCCACTGAAATGAGAATTACGAAGTGTGTGCAGAACAGAAGGTATAGGTTTTATAATATTAAGTGGGGGGAAGCTGGGAGAAAATTGGTTTGCTTTATGCGTTTCCAACTAAACCCGAACAAATGAGTCTAGGGGCCAAGAACAGAAAGGAACTAAGCTGTGCAAGAATTTCCAAATACAGCATGAGTTTTTGCATGCGCTGTTCCACTGCCTAGAAAATTCTGTCTCACACCCACACCTACAGATGCATATACAGCCTGATATAATCCCCTATATATGTGCCCACAAAACACACACATATGCACACAGTCACACACTCACGTGCCTATGGAAGCACACACACACACACAAAATATACACACACACAAGCACAAACAGTTCGCAATTTACAATGGTTCAACATACAGTTTTTTGACTATACAAGGGTGCAAATGTAAAATGCTCAATGGGAGAGCAATGTTTAGCATGTACAAGGCCCTAGGTTGCATCTCCAGCCCTGCAGGACATAAAAATAAAATTCTAGTGGCACTGATTTTTTTAAATGAGCTGATCAAGACAAAGACTTGGAGTCTATTGTAAGACTGAATGAGAACGCACCTGACTAAGACAGACTCAACATGAATGCTCTTCAGGATAAGTAGAGAAAAAAATGTGGTATATCCATACAGTGGAGTACTATTCAGCTTTAAAAATGAGTGGAATCTTGTCAGTATAGATGAGCATAGAGGATGTAGTTTTATGGGACATAAAGCAGGCACAGAAATGTGAAGAGTATGTGTTCTCACTCAGATGGGAAATCTTAAAAAGTGGCTGTTATAGTTGAGAGTAGAATAGAACAGAACAGAAAATAGAATAGAATAGAACAGAACAGAACAGAACAGAACGGAACTTGCAAAGGCTGAAAGCAGGGAGATGGAGAAATGATGGTCACTAGAGGATGTGTTACAGCTGACTGAAAGGAATGAATTCTGACACTTGATTGCATGCCAGGGTGACTGCATATTACAATAATTCATTGTGAATTTCAAAATAATTAGACCTGAATGTTCTCACAATGAAGAAATGATCAATGTTTAAGATGACGGATATGTTACTTATCCTGATTGTTACACAACGTGTACACGTGTGAAACATCACCTTGTCTCCCATCAATATGGACAATGATCGTGCGTTAGTGTCTTTGTTTAAAAGATGACTACTACCTAGGTCACAAGGACAGTGGGATTTATCCTCCACATTACTAAATGAGAGCAGGATTGTTAACTTTGGTTGGGAGGAAGCTGATCTCCTGCAGTGACTGCCCGACAAAATACAAGTTAGCAAAGTTGTTTCCCGAATGACTGTGTGATTGCTATGCTAGAGACTGGAAATGTCATTAGCAACAATGTTATTAAAACAAGGCTGGGGCTGCAGCTCAGTAGTAGAGCACCTGCCTGACATCCACAAGGCCCTGGATTTGATCCACAGTGCCACAAAAATGAAAAGATTTACTAAGACCAAAGTTTTTAATTCTGCTTGTCAGATTCACCTTAGGAGCTTTTCAAACTCCTGAAGCTATAGACAAAGAAATGGAAAATGGTGCCACTGCTATGGCAAAAATCTTGGCACTTCTTTGATGCGTTAAACATACAATTACCATGGGATCCAACCATTCCGTTCTTAGAAATGTGCCCAGGAGAACCGAAAACAGGTGTCTAAGCAAAAACTTGCACGTGGAGATTCATGCAGTATAATTTACAACAGCCGCACGGTGAAAATTATCCAAATGTCCACCATGAGACAGATGGATAAACAAAATGTGAACTATCATACAATGGAACATTGTACGATATTTCAGTGGACGAACAGCCTTTAAAAGCATGAAAATACATTACGATATGGGTCAACCTTGAAAACACATACTGATTTAGAGAAGGCAGACAAAAGGCCACATGCTTTACGATTCCATTGAAATATCCAGAATAGATAAACCCACAGAGATGGAAAATAGATTCGTGGTAGCCAAAAGCTAAGAGAAATGGACAATGACTGCAAATGGACAAGAGGCTGCCTTTTTGGTGGACCTGTTCTTTGTTCTGTTTTTTTTTGTTAAGTTTATTGGAACAATGTAGGTATATACGATGATCACATTTATCGTAGGAAACGTCTACCTATACATGATATATCTTAGTTCCTCTTTTTTCTCTCCTGTTCTCCTCCCCTCCCTTCAACCCCTCTTCCCCTCCTTATTTACAAAGTTATATTTCCATTTCATCCCCTTTTTCCTCATTTTTTCTTTTTCCTTCCTTCCTCCCCCTCCCCAGTTCCCTTTCCTTTTGAAACTTTCCTTCCTCTTTCATAATATCTATTCTATGAGGCTTCCTTTTGAGGCAATAAAAATGTTTTTGAAAGTAGATGTTCAACACCATGAATGGACCATCACTGAATTATACACTTTAAACTTGTTCAATTTAAAACTTACATTATATGAATTTTACCACAAGTCCTGAGGGCACCCCCAAACCACTGAAATTCAAATCTTTGGAAGTGGGGTCCCAGGATCCAAATTCAAAAAATCTCAGGCTGGGGGTGCAGCTCAACAAATCTTTAGCCCAACATCTGTGAGGCTTTTGGTTCCAAATCCCCAGCATCAAAAAAAAAAAAAAAAAAAAAAGGCTATGCAGGTGATTGGGTAGCCAGGGCTGGGAATCTGGGAAGTTGATATCCCAGTTAAAGCACATAGATTGGTCAAGGTTAACCATATTTTGCATAGTCCTGGAGCCAGATAACACTTTTAACAAATAACAATATTTATTAAATGCAAAAGGAGTGAAAGAATTCCCTACTGGATTACAGTGGAATGAAACTAGAAGCCAACAGCAAAAGAAACCACAGAAACTGTGCAAGCACATGAAGATTAAATAATACATTTTGCACAACCAACACACCACAGGAGAAATCAGGCAAGACATTAAAGAGTTCTTAGAGCCAAATAAAAATGAAAGTACCACATGCCCAAATCTATGGGACATAAGGATAACTGTTCTCAAAGGGAAGTGATAGCTGTGAATGCACACACGAAAAGCATAGAGCAATTCCAAATAAATAACCTAATGATGCATTGCAAAGTCCTAGAAAGACAAGAACTACCCAAACCTGAAACTAATAGAAGGAAAGAAAGTATGAAGATCTGAATGCAAATTAATGACAATCAGTCTAAAAAACAACACAAAGGATCAGTGAACCAAAGAGTTGATTTTTTGAAAGGATGGGGAGGTGATCTAGAGATAGGGCAGGGGACGTAAAAAGAATCAAGATGCTATATTGCATGTACCCATTCCACCATGGCGAATCTACTTACTATACATCATGTATACTAATAAAAAGATTGAGACAGAAAATATTAAAATGTATAACAGATAAGGAGTTCCTGCAATAAAACACAAACAATCTGAAGATAAGCAAATAGTATTTAATATGAGCAGTCATCGGAAGGGAGGTCCCTAAAGCTAAAATAAATAATCAAATAGGAAGAGACTCAATTTCAATACTGGTCAGAGAAGCCAGGCGTGGTGGCACACACCTATAACCCCAGCACTCCGGAGGCTGAGGCAGGAGGATTGTCACAAGTTTGAGGCCAGCCTAGGCTACATAGTGAGTTCAGGGACAGCCTGAACTATAGGGAGAGACCTTGTCTCAAAAACACAAAAAACTAAAAATATTGGTCAGAGAAATGAAAATAACAGTGACCTGTTGCTTTTCATTCATCAGATTGGTAGTAATTTTTAAAAGAAATCCAGTGCTTAAAAGAGACACTTCTACTGTTAATGAGAATGAGACTTTATTTGTGGTCTTTTTGGAAAGTTAGTGTAACAACACCCACTTGAAATTCCACATCTGGTACTCCCATCCTATTGAAATCTGTTTACTAAAGAATTGCTTTTAGTAACAATGAAAGATAAACTGAAAATTACCTACCTTCTCTCAAAGGTAGAATGGTTTTGATAATTGGAGTGCGTTTATTTCATGGGACATTGTGTGCTTATTAAAATAATGAGTGAGATATCTATCTCTTTACCTGGGGGAATTCCATGACATACATATTAAAAATAATGAGCTAAATATCTATTACTTTACCTGAAGGAATTCCATGATGTACGTTCTCCCAAACACAAAAACAAAGCAGCAAACTTTGGAGTTACATAGTTATGTTCTGGACTTTGGGCAAACACACCAGGGCATACTATATTTTAATATGAATTACTCGAAATGTATATACTAGTGTGATCAAAATATATGGTGAATATTTAAATGTGTTACAGTAAAAGACACATCAGCATAAATCACCCTCAAAATCCTCCCCCCTCGCTTTGAACAGACTTATCCCAGCGTTCTTGCCACTTTCTGAAGCAGTTCTGGAAGGCTTCCTCTGTGAGTGTCTTTACCAGGTGTGATTTTTTAAAAAAAATATGAGCCGGGCGTGGTGGCTCACACCTGTAATCCCAGCACTCGGGAGGCTGAGGCAGGAGGATCGTTGTGAGTTCGAGACCAGCCTGGGTTACAAAGTGAGCTCAAGGCCAGCCTGAACGGCATAGTGAGACCCTGTCTCAAAAACAGGGCTGGGGATCTAGCTCAGCGGTCTAAGCGCCTGCCTGGCAAGTGCGAGGTCATGAGTTCAATCCCCGGTGCTGCAAAAATAAATAAATAAATATGGTGAATGCTGCTGTCAAGTGTGATCTAGTAGAAAGGCAGGTTCATAAAAACTTTATGGTATGTCCTCGTCCACCTTATTTGCCAGAACTAGCACAAAGAGACTTCTAGCTCTTCCCCAAAGTCAAAACGAGCATGAAGGGTAAACATTTTCAATGGATTCAGGCCATCTAGGCAGCAATGACAGCACAACTAAAGACACTCATGAGAGAAGACTTCCAGGACTGCTTTGGAAAGTGGCAAAAATTACGGCATCAGTGTGTCCAAAGCCATGGAGAGTATCTTGAGGGGATTAACAGCAATGTGTCTTTTACCATAATAATTTTTTAAATTTAAACATTCGCCATATTTTTCAATCGTACCTTGCGTACGCAATTTAAAGATCATTAATAATATATAGCTACTGAGTATTCATTATTATTGTCCCTTTTTAGTGCCCTCAGTAGAGATTCAAACTCCACACTACTCCTACACTAACTATCCCTTCCTTTGGTGATCACTAAATCCTGCACCTACTTTTGTAAAATCTGCATTTCTCCAATTGACATCATCTCATCCTGCATGAGTAACTACTTCATTTTTGTCTGTCAATGCTTTCTAAGGGTCTCTGTTTTGGAGGATGGGTAAGGGACTAGGGATGGAATTCAGGGCCTTCGCACTGAGTTACAATACCGGTTTGTTTGTTTTTTCTTTTTTAGATAAGGTCTCACCAAGTCACTGAGTCATCCAGGATGGGCTTGATCTTGTAATCCTCCCAGAGCACTGAGAGTAGACGCATGGGTCAGCATACCCAGCATTACGGGTACCTTAACTATTACTGAAGAACACAGATTTCATTCATTTTAAAATTCAGATTCACATGAATGGGGAAAAAGGCCAAAATTACCCCCACACTCCTACATGCCAGTGATGATAAACAGCAGGTAAAATTCTCCTAGTTGTATTCCTAGTCCTCGCCCTGAGTCTAGGTTTCTCAATCTTACCTCTAGGGGCATTTGGAGCTAGGAGATGACTTGTTGGGGAGAAAGGATCTGTCTTATGCTCTGTGGGATGTTGTATAATATGTACATTTTTTACTGGTAATTGAACCCAGGATCTTCACACTGAGTAGCATTCCCAATCCTTTTATCATTTTTTTGTGTGTGTGATAAGCTCGCACTAGGTCACTGATTGCCCAGGATGGGCTTCAACTTGTGATCCTCCTGTCTCAGCCTCCTAGAAGGCCTATGTGCTATTTTTTAAGTTGTATCTTATTTTATTCCCTGTTTTATTGGGGTGTATGAGGTATAGTTAATGAATAGAAATTGTATGTATTTAATTGATATTATGGTTTGTGTCTAGATGTCTCCCCAAAGCCTCACGTGGTCGGGGGGCTTTTTCAGAGGTGGCTGGACCTAGAGTGTGTGACTGATTCATGGTGCA
>RJWT010028228.1:0-15273 GCA_004365215.1 Cuniculus paca | reverse complement strand
AGAAGCAAAAAAGCAGGACCTACAATAATCAGCCCATCAGGAGTTACCTGAGGCAGGCTATGCCCTCAGGGAAAGTTGTGTGTTTTGCCTCTGGAAGTGTGGAGTTGGGAATTAGCATTCAGTGTCCTAGCCCTCCTTCTGGAGCACATGTTCAAATATGCACGTAGAAATGTTGGTGAAGGGTAGTTTTCATCAGTCTCTTTTGCCAACCTCATTCTCTACCATAAGCCAATGCCACTCTCAGCTGATGTCCATTACAAGAGGATCTGCAGATGCAACCAGACTGGCCTTGGGTTTTAACTGTTAAAACAGAAAAATGGGTATGTGAAAAAGGTTTATTTTCCTTTGATAAATGTTTAAACTTTTCTATGATAAAACATTCTAAAATAACAAATAAGAGAAAGGAGACTGAAAATCGGTGGCAAGCAGTTAGTAAGTGTAGAACATTATTTATCTACCCTCTCTGAATTCCCCAGGCTCTCTAAGACCAGCAAAAGTCTGTGACGCAAGAGCAGTAGGCCCTGCTGGGGACCTTATCCCTTCTGAGGATGGCCAGGGTACTGCTCATTTCCTTGGCCAGCTGCCTCCTTGTTGTAAATCGGGCCTTCATCATCAGACGCTGTGACTTGGCCAAGGTTCTGCATGAGGAGCAGCTGGATGGGTTTGAGGGATACTCCCTGAGTGACTGTGAGTGCCATTTCTTTGCCCCCTTCCCTTTTCCTCCTCTCCTATTCACACCTATCAGCCACCTTCCTTTTCTCCCATCATCTTTCAAAGCCATATTCAGAAAGCACACCCTCTAGACATCTTTCCCAATACTCCTATTCCTTTGAGAGTTATTAACTGAACACTTGTTATGTACCAAGAACTGTTTTTAGTTCTATAGATAATGTCCCTTCTTTCATAGTGTCCACATCCTAGGGTAAAAGAGCAGCAATACACACACACACACACACACACACACACACACACACAGTACTGCTGGTACTGATAAATGCTTGAAAAAGAATAAAGCAGAGGGAATTGCAGTATTTTAGAAGGAGAAGTCATGTTAAACAGCACTGTGTGAAAGGAGGTATACGGTCATCCAAATGTCTGGGGAAAGAACATTTTGGGCAGAGGAATAATCAGAACAAAAACTTCCTCCTCCTGAGAGGTAGAGATGATTTCTGTCTTGCATGAAATTTGGGCACAGTTATCTTATGACACTTTCTCTTTGTATCTTTCACTGTGGTTTTTTAAGGTACATATTGTAATTCTTGTACTTTAGGCCCATTGAAAGCAGCATCTGTATTTGACCCAGATAAATGTTCCTTGCTGGGCTTTGCATAATTTCTGGTACACAGTAGCTGCTCAGTAAGTACAGAAAGCATGGAAGGAAGGATCCTGTATTGATGGATGGACCAAAGGATGAGAGGAGAAGCCCATGGGTGTTTCTAGTTCTCCAGCCCCATCTAGCCCATCAGGCCATGTTCTTTTCTTCTGACTGCTTTTTCCCCTTTCTCTGCTATTTCTCTTCTCACTCACCTTGGTTCTCTCTGAATGCTGACCCTCCTCTTCCTATTCCAAGGGTTGTGCCTGGCTTTTGTGGAAAGCAACTTCAACATATCAAAGGTAAATGAAAATGCAGATGGCAGCTTTGACTACGGAATCTTCCAGATCAACAGTCACTACTGGTGCAATGATTACCAGAGTCACTCGGAAAACTATTGCCACGTGGACTGTCAAGGTCTGGTCAGGGCCCCAGGGTGGGAGAGGTGAGAGAGGAGACAAGGTCTATTCACAGACCGCTCTTCCTAACCACAACCCAGGGCGTGTGCAGAGGGACATTGCAGAGAATCAGGGGCTCCTTTACTGAGCAGAGGCTTAGCCCAGTGGCCCCCATGCCCAGTCAAGCATGAAGTTCTGCAGATACCTTGAGCCTGAGGGTCCAGAAAGGCTCTGAGCAGCCAGGAGTAGTAAAGCAGCTACAGTAGCCAGTTGATGGAGAGCGTATTATATATTAGACACTTTATAATTGGAGCTCATTTCATTGCAGTTTCTGTGTAACAGAAACTGTTCACAATGTCTACTTTATAAATGGACAAATGGAGATGCTCTGAGTGCTACTTGGGACTTTGAAAACCCAGTTCTAACACTCAGTAGTACTTAGGCTAATGGTCTGACCAAAGTCCAAGTGCAATCTCCTCACTTCAGAGCTGATCCAAGAGGTTGACAGGGCTCTTGACTCTGTCCTTTATTTCTTCCTTTGTACTCTGGCTAATGTCTCTGGACTTTTGGCCTGAAAAGCCTTTTCCAAGGCAGGACTTTATCTTGGCCTCTGGGCTACCTTCTTTGTCATTTCTTCTCCCTAGGAACCCTGCAAACTTTGGGTGAACAGCCCTCTACCCTGGTTAGGAAGAAAAGTTGGACAGGCCCAAATCTTAGTCTTCCTGCCCCGTCTTGCTCCGCCCCTCCCTTTATAGCCAGCAGCCATTGTAGGTTATCTCACTGCACGTGGAGGGAGGCTTTTGCGACCTGGAAAATGCTGCGTGAGGCCGGAGTGGCAGGTGCTGTGTAAGAAGGACTGGAAATGGCCTCTGTTTTTGGAGTCTCCTCTGTGTTCTCATGGGTGTTCTCTTCCTCCCTTTCAGATGTGCTGAATCCCAATCTTCTCTCAACCATCAGCTGCGCAAAGATGATTGTGTCTGGATCAGGGGGGATGAGGAACTGGTGAGGGTGATACACTGGGACCAAATTAGTTGGCAGATCTCCAAGAAGCAAGACATGACAGAGAAATGGGCAGTAGGCAGGGAATCCTGGGCACTCACTTGTAGCAGTCTAGACAAATGTGGATGGGCTTTGGACTCAGAGTTAGAAAACCTAGGTTTGGGTCTTTCTCTGATGCTGTGTTAAATCAAATTCTTTTGGTTGCAGTAACAAACCCATTTGAGTTTTCCAAGGGAAACTTATTCTGAGGGAGGGTAGTATCTTACTGAGCTCGCTGAACTGAGCCTTAGGATGAAATGGAACAGAACCAATGAAGGAAGAAGCGTTCTGGGGAACGTTACTGCTCCAATTGGTGGTGCTTCTGCCCACAGCCCACAAACTATAGGTGCCCAAGTTTATGGGCAAAGCAACCTTAGGGTCTGGCCAGGCTCAGTCCTAGTATAAGGCTGTGGGACAGAGGATCTGATTGGTTTGGGTTGGACCCTGTGTTTCCTCTCAGCCCAATCAGTTGTAGCATGAGAATAGGGCTATAGCAGGGGCCCCTTCCCTGTAAATGGCATTGTTTTCTATTAAAAGTGTGGTGCTCATCAGCTGAGTAGACACCCTCAAAACTTTCAATTCCTCAACAATGGACATTCAAATGATCACCCACCTTTTCTATATATATTTACAAACTGGGGATATAAATAATACTTATGGGTGCCTCTACAGGTGACTGTGAACACAGAAGGAGCTGGGAGCTCTGCAGATGCAAAACACTGTACAGGAAGGGCCATTGGTAACTTTTAGGTCTTAGCCTTTTGGAAGAGTGTCAGTGATTGCACCTGAGATTTTTAAAAAGTAACCCTTGGTCCTCATAAAACAGTACTGCCTACCTTCAGAGAGAGAGAGAGAGAGAGAGACAGAGACAGAGACAGAGACAGAGACAGAGACAGAGAGGGACAGAGAGAGAGAGAGGTGAAAATGTGAATGCTTACTGAATGGGGGAAGAGAGCAAATAACAAACATGAGGGACATTCAAAGGATCCAGTAGAAGATAGTAATGAAGGTGATGTGGGCATTTCTCTGCAGGTAGACTTGCCAGGACCTGGGTGAGGTGTGTGAAGAATCTACTAAGTAGCAACAAGAACAACGTCTTTTTTCCTCCACAGGGTAAGATGGAGGTTGCACTGTGCAGACCGGCCACTTTCCTACTGGATGACAGGATGCCATCTGGAATGAAGCAGGTTGCAGGGCCACTGGGACTCATTCCAGGACCCCTGTCCTCATTTGGGGATTCTTTCCTTCCTCTTGTTTCCACTTGGCATTACTTTGTTTCCCTTCTCATTCACAAGTAGAACTGACTAGATCCCCAGGGATAAATGTCTTTCTTAGGATTTCTCCTTGTACACATTCATGCCCTATGCTCTTGTTTCTATCGTTTACAATCAAGAGGACCACAATAAATATCTATTATTTTTATTTATTAAAACACTCCCTGGGCAAAGAATATGTCAGTGTCTTCATTGTTAGTGCCACATAAATTCAGGTACCCACTACAGTAAGAGTGTGCTAGGTATTACAAGAAGGAAGACAAAATGTAACGATTGCTCTTTCTAGGTGTTCCTAATTGAGGCAAACAAGCAGAGACATCCACAAACATTACAATGGATATAACAGAATCTACGGTCTTTGGTTTGAAACAATATCAAAACCCGAATAATTTCCCCAAAGATAATAATTTTTGAAGTGAAAGAGAAAGCTCAGAAGTGGCTCATGGGTGGATCAACAGTTCTGGTATTATGTGGTATCAAAGTAGAGAAAGTTGGATTGAATAGAGAAATGGTACCTGGTGCCATTAATTTTGGGTTACTTTGAGGAAATGGGCTAGAATTTTAGATGCTTACAAAGCTTCTCTGGAAAGGATCTTCTGCCTGGAAGGTGGTTAGGTGGAGTAGAACCACTTAAAAACAAGGCAAAGGTCAAAAAGGGAGGAATGTCCTGCCCATAACCACCATCAACAGTGTTTGACCAAACTGGCGTGTTGTCTTGAGCCTCTTATGCCTCCATCTTGGACCTTACCACTACATCAGTTGTAAGACATCTGACTGTCCGGTGGTTTCCAGACTTCAGAATTTCATAGGCCAGTAATGTGTCAAAAAAAAAATTTAAAACAGAAGATATCCAACTTTTAATTTTAATGCTTAGTAAAGAGTACTTAAAACAAGTGTTCTCTATTTCGGCATCTCTTCAAAAAACATATTTTGAGAGAAGAAAATGTTTTTCTTAATCACAATATGAAGTTGGCATGAAATATTAAAATTGAACCAAGACAAATAATGCAGTCATAAAATTTACATTTCTCACATCTCTTTCAGAGGGAATTACTATGGCTTAGGGCTTCCCTTGGTGTTATGGACTGATTTAAATAAAATCATTTAAAAATAATTGATAGCAATTAATATATATTTTTAACCTATGCTATGACAGTTAGAAAGGCATCATAAGGCCTATGGTGATAATAACGGGCAGGATTAAAGACTTTTGTTAAACATTAAGAACCACATTTCTATTATAGCTGCTATATGAAGTATACCTTTTAATTGATAAGGCAAGTGTTTGCTGTGGCTGCTACATCATTAGCAAGTTTCTTCTTAAGTAACAGATACTTGATTGATCAAGACTCAGGTTGAATTTTCCTTACCAACTTTGCTTTTTTGGGGCAAAAAAAAAGTTTGTCTTTTGTATACAGGGAGAGAAATATGAAATGCAGCAGTTGCAAGCTTTTAACTCACAATTACACAAGGGAATGAATTAAGATTAGGAATACTTCTAAAGTACTTCCAATTTTTAAAGTAATATGACTTCCAAATAACTTCTCAAAACTAACTTTCAAATATGACAAACAACATATTTGATCTGTATTTCAGCAAGTGTTTCTATTAACTACACTTTGCCCTTGATAAAAGATAAAGTTATAGTCTCAAAGAATTTCTATTTTTTTTTCTTTGGTGGCACCAGGGATGAACTCACGACCTTGTGCTTGCCAGGCAGGCGCTTAGGCCGCTGAGCTAGATCCCCAGCCCTCAAAGAATTTCTAAATATAAAGCATCTTGAAATGTTTCATTTTTCATTACACACATATATGTGTATATATAAGCAAGTTACTTTTACTATTAGATAAAACTAGATACTAGAAACAGTCTGGTCTTCCTTAGAAATCCTCCTCTATATTGAGGCAGGCTGTTACAGTTCACTGGAGGATATGACAAGACTGGTAAATTTTCTTGATGTGCACTGACCTCACATTGCCAGGTCCCACCACCATAGCTCTATGTTTATCTGTTTCCTCATCCAAAGTGGACTCTACAGTCCTTTGTCAGAAACAAGATGTTGACTGAGTAGCCAATTCTGTTTTCAATCTTTCCATAACTTTCTCTTCATTTCGGGTCCAATCTTGATAGCACAGTGACCATCAACAAGATCAAGAATATTTCCTTTGGTAGAATAACTGAATAATAATTTTTGTGCCTCTACACTCCCTAAAAAATCGATATATACCTTCATTCTGGCTTCTCTCCACTTTCCAATTGCTGGAGCTATATATGCAAAGAACTCTTCTTTCATGCACCCATCTGTGAATGCTGCCCTCCACATGTGGCCCTGTACTCATGAAGAAGTGGAAAATAGAGGTTTCATGGACAGGGAGGACACTGAAACAAATTGTCCTAGTCCATTAGGTGCAAAGGAAAGCAAAGAGAAGGGAGGAAAAAATGAGAGATCTGGTTGTGTTCTATATATCTCAATTAGTCATGAAGAAGAATATCCTTGGCTTCTGGTCTTACCTCTGATTCTCTGTGACTTCTGTCAAGGAAGAGCCTGGACATTTGTTCCTCTTTTTTCTATCTTCCAACATGACTGGACATAATGGTACTTGATGTTGTGCTATTAAAGCACGATTCTTTCTTTGAAAATGGAGTATAATTAAAATACCCTAACAGCGAAACAGTATAAAGCATGATTTGATGATGTTTAGTGTATTCACAAGTTTGTACGGCACTCTTTGTTATCTAATTCCAGAGCATTATCATCACTTCTAAAAAGTCTTAGTCACCAATACTTGCTTTTCTTTCCCCCCAGTTTGAGGCAGCAATCTATTTTTTTGTCCCTATGAATTTGCCTATAATGGATATTTCACATAAATGAATAATGTTGTATACAGCTTTTGGTGTCTGGCTTCTTGTACACAACATGGTGTGTTCAAAGTTCGTCTGTGCTGTTAGTTTCTTTCTCAGGCTGAATAATATCCCATTGTATAGCTGTATCACTAGATCGATTTACCTCTTTATTAATGACATTTGGGTTGTTTCCACTTTTTGACTGTTATGAATACCGCTATAAACAGTCATGTACAAGGATTTGTGTATATACCTAATTTTAGTTCTTGGATATATGCTAAGAATGACATTTCTGGGTTCTATGTGACTCTGTTCAACTTTCTGAGAAGTTTTCAACCTATTTTCCACAGTGGCTGCCAACATTTTACATTCCTATATGCAATGTATGAGAGCTCCCATTTCTTCACATCTTTGTTAACACTTGTTATTATCTGTCTTTTTTATTATATCCATTTTGGAGAGTATAAGTATGTTTTTCATTGTGGTTTTGATTTGTATTTCTCTAAAGAATTAAGACATTGAGTATGTTTTCATGAGTATCTTGGCCATTTGTAGATCTTTGAATAAATGTTTATATCTTTCCCTAGTGTAAAATTGAATTGTGTTTTTACTTAGTTGTGAGAGTTCTTTATATATTCTGGATATTTTTTACATTAGTCCTTTATCAGAAATATAATTTATAAATATTCTCTTCCATTCTTGAATAGATTTTCGCTTTCTTGGTAGTGTCCTTTAAAGCACAAAAGTACGAATTTTTTTTTTTTTTTGTGACAGTGTCTTACTATGCTGCTCAGGTTGGCCTCAAGCTCATGATATGGTCCAGGGTGGTCTTGAACTTACTGCCTCAGTCTCTTGAATGCTAGGATTTTGGGACAAAAGTTTTAAATTTTGAAACAATCTAATTCCTATGTTTCCTGTGGTTATTTGTACTCTTGGCATCCTATCTTAGAAACTGTTGCCTAAAACAAAGTCCTCAGCACTTACATGTTTTCTTCTGAGTTTTACAGTTTTAGTTTTTACATTAGGTATTTGTTACATTTTTGTGTCAATTTGCATACATAATTTCATTGTCCAGCTTCATCACTCTTCACGTGTATATTCAGTGTCCCAGAAACACTTGAAAAGACTGTTCTTTCCACAATGAGTTGTTTTGTCAGCCTTGTCAAAAAGAGACTGACCATAAATGTGACTGTCAATTCTTTTCCATTGGTTCATATGTCTGTCCATACCACATGGTGAATGCTGTAGATTTGGGTTTTGAAGTTGATGTTTGAGTCCTACTTTGTTCTTCATTTTCAAGATTGTTTGGATATTCTGGGTTCTCTAACCTGCCATATGAATTCTAGAACTGACTTCTAAATTTCTGGAAGGAGCCAGCAGAGATTTTGTTTTTCTTTTTGTGATAATAGGGATCAAACCCTTAGAAGAGGATTACATTTTGAAAAGCTTTTTCAATGTTGCTTTTATCTTAATTTCCCCCTGATATTAAGGAGTATGCCAACCATCCTGATTTGATCATTATAGAATGTGTAAATATATTGCAACATCAATATGTATAATTAGTTTATTAAAAACAAGGTAAAGCTAGATATATGGCATTTCACAAGATAGAAACTTCAAGGACATATTTTATTTAATTCAGAATGGGATGCTTACAGTTAAGTACTACCACTCAAGTTTTTTTTTATGTGATTTTTTTTTTATTTTAAAGAAAATAGGACAACACAAAACAAAACAGAATGAAAAAAGTGAAAGAAAACAGAATAGAGTCAAACATAATATAGCATTTCAAAGCAGTACACTGCAAGCTATACAGGTTTTCAAAACATAACAACAGGAGATTAACAATGGTTACCCTAGTGTCTCTTGCTTTCTTCAAAATGGTTGTTCATACATTTACAGACAATAAACTCAAACAAAACAAAGTAATATAAAACCAGACAAAACAAAAGAGCATTACATGTCTTCAAGTCGGACAACAAGAAACCAGCAATGGCTACCGTGGTGTCTCATTTTTCAAAAGATCTGTTCCTATCTTCTCACATGTTGCCTTCAAATAGTAGGAAAGGGACTTAAACCAATCAAATCAAAGCACCATTGGATTTCAGAACCATTTCTCCATATTTATCGGGAATTTTGTATCTTATTGAGTCTTTCAGTTTCTTACACTAGGGAGACAATGTGGCGTTTATACATGTGTGTTTGGTTTATTTCACTTATGAGTATGGTCTCAAGTCTCATCCATTTACCTATAAAAGCCTCAATGTGATCATTCTTTATAGCTGTTGAATTTATTTTCAACATGCTCAGATGCACAGCAGGAGGGTTATTGCTGGAGATTTATACAACAAAAGAACTATATTGTGCTTTCCATTTACATCAGCAGGAACGTGTGTTAGGCCTATTTCCATCAGTAGGTTGTTGTTAAATATCACTGGTTATTTTTGTTGGGATGAGGGCTGAGACCTACCAGACTGCCATCTTGCTTATGTCACCCCAGAAAAGCTTTGTACGGATTTTGTCTGCTATTTTCTTATAGGTAGGTTCAGGTCACATGGTTTTTTCTAGGAATAATGCAGAAGTGATGTTTTGTGTACATCACAAGGCACACAATTTGCTCTTTTTTGGGGTGTGTGTGCTTCATAAAGGTGATATATGCAGGAGTGTGTACTGAAGAGATGCTATTGTTCCATTGTCATGAGTAAATATGCTGCAACAACAATTACTGTGGTATTTATTGCTTTTTTCTAACTCCATCTTGCTTTCAAATTTTACTAGTTGAAATTCTATACTAGTTTGACTTTGGCTCTGGACTGTCCCCCAAAGGCTCATGTGTTGAAGGTTTGGTCCCCAGTTGGTAGTGTATTATGAGAGATCGTGGAAACCTGAGAAAGTGGGGTGCAATTGGGAGAGGTGGTCTCTGGGTGTGTGGCTTTGAAGGGTGCATTTGTCCCTAAATTCTCTCTTTGCTTTCTGATTGCCATGAGGTTAGCAGCTTTCCTCTGTCAGGTCCTTCTGTCATGATGCTTCTGCCTTGCTGCAGGCCTAAAATCAGTGGAGTCAGTTGATCATGGATTGAAGTCATGAGCCAAAATGAATCTTTCCTTCTTTAAGTTGTTTTTCTCAGGTGTTTTGTCACAGCAACAGAAAATTGTCTAACACAGAAAACTGGTACTGAGAAGAGGTCATTTCTGTGACTATACCTGACCAGCTGGTTTAGAAGGTTTGAAACCGGTTCGTGGGAGTTTAGAAAAGTCTGGAGATGTAGGCTACAGAAGCCCCAGAATGTTGTAAGTAGACCCTAATGTGTAGTTTTGGTATAAACTCAGAAGAACAGAATTCTGTTAGGAATGAAGACAGTAAAGACTGTTCATGAAGTTTCAGACGGGAATGAGGGTTCTGTTGAGAATTAGACTAGAGGCCATTTCTGTTACACTTTGCAAGAAATTTTTCTACATTTTTTTCATACCCTCACTCTTTGTGTGAGGCTGAATTTAAAGGTGACAGACTAATCTGGCAGGAGAAATTTCAACATTTAGGCTGTGGCATGCTTATTGTGAACTATTTTTAGTCAGATTTGCAATGAGAATCAGAAGCAAAAAGCAAAGCATAAAGATGTGAAAACCTTGCAGTTTTTCCTAAAAAGGAGCACTTTTAAAGAAGGGGTGGAAGAAAGTGTGGTTACTAAGGAGATTAGTGCTATTAAAAAGAAGTCAACCACTTTGCCTGACGGCAATAGGAAATATGCTTTTAGGGTATCTCAGGAATTATCCAGACCTAACCCATTGTATGCCTAAGGGGGATAAAGTGTGGATTTCTTTGAAAGACTGCTCTGAACAAAGACCCCTGAGTTCCCTGTTCACCCAAGACAGCCTAGGGATTTGATTTCTTGAGATTCATTTCCCTGTGTTCGGCTTATTCAGGTCAGCAAAGGCCTCTGCCACTGAGGTCCAATCCAGCCCACTACTGCTTGAACCGGTGGTAGACCTTGACATAGTTCCCATAAATGCTAGTTTGAAGAATGCACGAGTTGTGAGGTCACGGAGACTTCCACTGAGATTTCAAAGGAAGGCTTAGAAGGCCAGGAATTGTGTCTCGGGGGTAGAGTCCCTGTGAGTAGCCCTTGAAAGGATGATGTAAAGCAATGAGAATGAAGCTCCTTGCCCCTTTTCCTGGCTGTTATGAGATGAGCAGCTTTCTTCTGCCATGATGTTTCAGCCTCACTGAGGGTCTAAAACCAGTGGAGCTATCTAAAACCTGTGAAATCATAAGCCAAAATAAACCTTCCTTTACACTGTGTTTCTCAAGTATTTTGTCACAGTAATAGAAAGTCAATGGACATATGAAGGAAATGCTTTTTTTTGTTTATTCATTCGTTCAATCATTTATGGTCATACCTTGGTACTCAACTGCTTCAGACTCATCAAACTTGGTACCCAAAGCATTTTGACTAGAAAATGTTGTCCCAGTACTCATTGTTTAGTATTTGCTGCACAAGCTAGACCTTGTTGGTGTTCACTGTCTCTTGACTCACTACTCTTTTTGGTCAAAACTATTTGTTTGGTTCATGTCATTTTTGGTATGAGTCAAGCCTCTTGAAAATGATGAGTACCAAGGTACCACTGTATATCAATGTGATATACTTATTTTTCTTTTATTCCTTTAGTTATAGCCTATTATTCTCATTATTTTGCTGCTCTATTTTTCCAAATTTGGCCAATAGGAAACAGTTAAGTGTTTTTTTCTGTGTTTTGGCATGTTTCCATCAACCTTTTTTCTTCTTCTCACGTTTGGTTCTGTCCATATTACTCAACTTTGATTACATTGCCCTTCTTATAAGGACAGAAAAATCCACACTGAAATGAGAATGGCAATGATTTCATACATTTTCTACTGTCTCAAGGAATTACTCCTTTTACACAAGAAATCCACACAATGAAATAATTTTAAGAAAACCCCTTTGTGATTTAAAGAGTGTAATTTCAAATGTCATAGACCAAAGGAGATTTTTTTTTATTTGGATTTAGCTCAGCCCAAGAAACAGACATTTAATAATTTTTCTTGGAGGAAGTCCAGTACTGCTGGACCATATCCTTCCTCCTTCCAAGAAATTGCTCCTGAGAGGATCTGTGGTGCATGGAACAATTACTTCTAGCCTCCCATAGGACACTCAAGAGTTCACAGTAATATTGCCTAAGAGATAAATGGATGGGTAAATCGTTTTATGACTCAGGGTTGGGCCCTTGAGACTGTATCAGAGTTCCTAATGTGAATGCACAGAATATCTCATCTGCAGTCCTGCTTCAGTTAGGGTTCTGAGAAGGCCTTGCTGCACTAGATAAGACAAGACCACGTGACTGTCATCAGACTCTTTGATCCAGGGAGGGCTAGTCTCACAATACTCAGGCAACTTTTTTATGTGATATTCCAGTGATACAGAGGACCAGAAAAACCAGGTTGTGGTGATGGTGACTCCATCAAACACAGGCAATATGGTAAGCCTCATAACTAGAGTGGGATACAATCCTGAGAGGGCCCTGTTCACCGTGGGAAGCCAAGCATATCTCAGATTCTCAGAGGGATATGTAACTAAGGTTTTACTCTTCATCTCCAATGGGCCTGAGTCAAGGAGAGGGAAAAAAGTTAATTATTTGTTAATGAAAGTACAATGAAATCTTGACAATTGCACTGCTTTTGGTAGGAAAGATGAAGACTTTTCAACCAAAAGATAAGAGATTTCAAAAGCAATTGTAGTCACCAAATGTATTTGGTGAGGGGGTTCAGGTGATAAAAGCAGAAAAAGGAGCATCCCTGAAGGCTTGTATGGCCTGGCAAGGCTTAGATAAGGACAGAGTGATTCAGACACAGGTCCATAGGCTATAGGTGACTGGTGAAGTAACTACTTTCCTTCACACAGAGGAAATCCAAGTACATCTTTCAGAATGGCTGTGAGATTTATACTCTTATCCCAGATTGAACAGTCAGAATGGTGAATAATCCAAAAGGAGGGATCTGTGCTGTGACTAAGAAATTCCCTCCTAAGGCACGGGTTCATTAGGTTTGGGTGGAAGTGGAGAGTGGTTATTATTCCTTTGCTCCACGTCAAGGGGAGTTTATAATTAATCCATTGCACCAATTGCAGTTAGAACAGAGTTTCAAACTTTTTGAATCCCCTTCACACAAATGCAGGGAAACCATCCTTTTGTTCCTCTCACTTTCACAAGCTTCAGTTTTCTGCATTTACCTAGGCACACAGGTATATTGAACATCTCTTTTGTGCCAGGTATTATCTTGGGTATTGGGAAACATAGTGGTGAACTGAACACACAGAGGCATGATTTATAAAAGCTGTCATCTAGTGGTGAAGTAGAACTTATGCATTATTGTGGTGTTTTAGTGGTGAATTATAGTTTAAAAAAGGGCAGTGAAGTTTCGTGTCAGAATGCTTAATAAGGTTGAGAAAGCCTACAAGGTCTGTCTGGGATATTTATATTGTGACTTAAGAGATGACTAGGGATTACATGAAGGGATAAAGTGAAGGGTCCAGGCAGAAGGGAGAGTGAGAACCTAAAGTCTAGGAATGGGACTGGGAGAAATCTGTGTGTTCAAGAAATTGAAAAATATTCCATGTGATTCTAACAGAACAGGCACAGGGGGTCTTATTGATGATGGTAAAAATAAGGAACGGGTCATAAGGAGACCACCAGTTTCAGATTGAAACTGAGGGAAGGAACTCAGGAGACAAAGGATAGGATCTGTAGGACTATTATGGTGGAGAGAGAGAGAGAGAGAGAGAGAGAGAGACAGAGACAGAGAGAGAGAGAGACAGAGAGAGAGAGAGAGTGCTTTCCTATCAGCTAGACAACAGATGACCAGGAGGAAGCAATTTGGACCCAAAAGGACATACATGATCATTCTCTTTTCTGAGCGCACTACACTGGTGCATAGTATTTAGAGTCAAAGAGTAAAGACAATATGTAGAAGCTGCTACTTATTGGTATGTGAATTTTGGGTAACTCGTGCAGCTTCTTTGAACCCTAATTTCCTCATTTAGTAGGGAAAAATAGCAAGATATGTCTCCATTGCCTCTTGAGGGCTTTGGGCCAAGGGTCCTCTGCAAAGGTCTCTGGCAGGAAGAAGCTCTTTACAGGAAATGTCCCTTAATTTAGGTGGCAAGGGTCTTGCTTTGAGCCTGTGCCCTTAGATGTGGCAAAGCCAGGCTTTGAAGCTCAGTGTGTTGAGTCCTTAGTCTAGTTGGGAATCACTGGCATCCTGGTGTTTCTGTGCAGTCCCTAGGATCTGAAACCTCCTCTTCTTTGTTGCTCAAGTAGTTGCTTGTCCCTCTTCACTCATTCTGCTCTTGTCTTTTGCTGACAGCAGGCAGCACACAATCCCTTCAGGCAACTGAATTAAATATCCCTCTACTAGCATATATGTTCCCATGGGATATGTTGTGTATCTCTCTATTACAATGTATTACAAGTATATATCATGTTTCTAGTCTGTCAGTGACTACTACTGTGTGAGGCAATGAAGATACAATGGCTAACAAGCTTGAAAGGGAACTTACTTTCATGGAGGAAAAAAGGCAACTGGTCAAGAAAACAAAACCAAGAAAATATTAACATGTAGAGAGTTACATGAAGTTAATAATCACATAATATGGTAGGGAGTAACTGGGGCTTGGATGACTTCTTGTTAGAGTTGAGGCTTAAAAGTTGAAACTAATCAGTAATTTAACGACAGTGGTACCATATTATTTTCATATTTTGACTTAGATATGGTTATAATTTTTATAAAAAAAATTTCCCAGCCTAGAACATATATGGTTTTTCCCTAATTTTTATATCTTGCTGATTTACTTCACAAAATTTTATAGTTTTATCTCCTTAGTCTTACGCTTTACTTGTACTTATTCTTAAGTATTTTTAAATAGATTTTGGTTTTGCCATTTTGCTACCATGATTTTTTAAAAAATTGTATTTCTTTTTTTTAAAATAACCAATCATAGTTTATTGGAAACACAACTTTGAAATGTTAATTGAAAAGACTTTCTTTTTAAAATTTTTTTTTATTTTAAAGATAATAAAACCCAACAAAACAAAACAAAATACATCCAATCAAAACACAGCAGTGAAATTTGTATAGAACAATCAAAGCAGAGTAATAGGAAAACAACAAGGGCTACCATAATATATCTTGTTATCTTCACAGTAGTTGCCCATTCCATCAGACATAGCAAAATCAGACCAAAACAAAACAGAATAAAACCAATCAAAACAGAATATTGAGTAAAGCAAAAAAAAAAAATTAATAAGAACAAAATGGCGAGAACAATATTAGACTTCAAAAACAAGATAGAAACAATCCCCCATATTTGCCACATTGCATACTGTTATTCTCCCTA
>RJWT010028227.1:0-15279 GCA_004365215.1 Cuniculus paca | reverse complement strand
ATGTGTGTTGATTTCTGGAGGGAAGAATGCCATGTTTCATAATACATAGAAGGCCAACCATATCACTGTGCACTTATGGGTTTCCAGGATGGGTTTCAGACTTGATATGGAGATGAAAAGCAAGAACAACAGCATCAAACACCATAATATTTCGATAAATCTTTCAGAAAGCACACTTAAGGCATAAACTTTTAAGTGAGCAGTTGGATTATGAAAATACATTTTTAAAGGAATGGTTTTCCACCAGGAATTTTTTTTCCTTGGAAAAGTACAGAATATAGGCAAATAATCATTGATTGTCATACTAGGGAAGCAGTCCTCTTGGTATCTAGATTGAGACGCTACTGTGAAGTAGACGCTACTGTAGCATCCCAATCAGGGTTTATTTTTGTACCTTGCTCTTCCTTCCCTATTCTATGCCCATCTGCAATGCCATTTCTGCCTTGGTGACAACAATAATGGGTTATAAAGTGGGCAGTGACATTTTAAAAACTCAAAAGATTCTCCATAGCAAAAGAAGGGATCAAGAGAGTAAAGAGATAATCTAAAGAATGAGAGAAAATGGAAGCCATAAATTGACTCTCTAACAACTCAATAATAAGTAAACAAGCTAATTAAAAAGTAGACAAATGCCCCGAGTAGACATTTCTATAAAGTTGTCATAGAAATGGTCAACAGATTATGAAAAAAGCTTCTCAACACTAATCTTTAGGGAAATGTAAGTTAAACTGTGAGGCAAATCACTGCTTTTCCCTTAAATTGAGGGTGTTGATTATTTTATCTGTGCAATGAAAAAGTGACTAAAACAGATTTTGATACCAGGATTAGGATTGTTACTGTTAGTGTATCTGACCATGAGTTTTAGAAGCCTTTGTTACTCGTTTATGGGATGAGTTTGGAAACCTCTGAAATGGAGGCTAGGGTAGTCCTAAAATGCTGTTAGAGTTTGTTGTTTGAATACAGTAGAAACTTAGATAAAAACAGCACTGTAAGAAATATGGACAGAAAAGACCAGACTCAGACAGTTTTGACTGGATCAAAGACTCCTTCAACAGTTAAATTAGAAACCAGTGTAACACTGGCAGAAAATTTATCTTCATTTTGCCCAGGTCCTGAGACTTTTCTAGGAGAGTGAGATTAAATATAGTAGACTAGTTGATCCATCCAATATTTAGCTTGTTCATAGTTAGTGCTGGTTGCTTTTAATCAGTTCTACAGTGACAATCAGGAGTGAAAATCAGAGCAAAAAGTCCTTGAAAGAGTTTCCAGGGTTCCTCAAAAGGAAGCATCTGCAAAGCAAAGAAAAAATTTTTTTCAACTGGAACTCAAGTGCATTAATGACAATAAGAAATACAATGGCAGTCACCTTAGGAATTTACCAGACCCTAAAATTCACAGACCCAAGAATGTCTAGAGTTACCACATTAGAAAGATGTTTCTTTGAGAAGAAAGAAAAGTGTGGCTTGTTCACTCAGGGCTTCAGAGTGAAGTGTTTCTCTACCATTCAGGCACTCAGAGAGCTCCATAATCAAAATCCAAGTGTGCTAGCCTACAGCTCAAGTTGGCAGCCAACCTCAGCATTCTTAGGTCATGCTGTAGGTTTTACTAGCATAAATAATGCAAGAATTGTGGAGTAAGGAAGGCTTCCCCCCATTTCAAAGGGTAGCTTATGAGGCAAGGTAAGGATTCCCTGAGAAGGTAGTATGTGAAGCTGTGGGAATAAATCCAAAAGTGCTTTGGAGCCCTCAATAAGTCAGAGGTTATGGGAATCTGTATCATTTGCTGAGGACACAGTAATGAGAAGAACCATTTCAAAGCAGAAGGCATTTGGGCTGAAATTGGAAAACTCTTGCAATTGTGGCTGCTTCACAGCTCACATCTTGCCACAAACTGACTCAATTTCAGGACATAGAATTACAGGATGTACTGCTTGTTCTGCTGGAGCTTGGTCTTGCTTTGGTCAGATTCCTTTCTGTTCCCATATTCATCCCTTTTGGAATGGAGATTTTTGCTGTATGCCATTGTACTGAGGAGGCATTTGACTTTTTCATTTTTGCAGGGCCTCACAGGTGAGTGTTTGTCATGGATCTCTCAAGGAGACTTTAGTCTTAAGCTTTTCAGCAATGTTGGAATTGTTGACTAACATTTTTGCATAATGTGATTGTGTTGGTTACTTTTCTCTCATTGTTGGGACAAAATACCTGACCCTCAAAATTAGGGAAAGAATGGTTTACTTAGCTTACAGTTTTGGGAGGTTTCAGCCCATACTCAGCTGGTTCCAAGGCAAGGTGGTATGGCTAAGGGGCAGCCTTTCATGGCAGCTGCAAGTGACAAGAGAGAAAAGGGCAAAAAGTGAAAAAGGGGAAAAGCATGCCTCCTTCTGTCCCTTATATTGTGTGCTGATTATCCACCCCTGGGTGAGTGCAGCACTCACACTGCCAATGCCCCCGCTAGACAATGAACCAATCACAAATTCTAGACTCAGCCACTTTTGAAAGGCCTGCCCACGCCCCCCATGACCACATGAGGCTTTGGGGAGACATTTAAACACTAACTGTAACAGCGATAAGCATGATACTTTTGGGCATGAGGGGCAACTGTTATGGTTTAGATCTAAAATGTTTTCCCACTGTCTCACATGTTTTGAAGATAATCGTCTATGGGAGTGCTATATTCATCAGTAGATTCATCTGGTGAGTTCAGAAGCTGAATGTACTGACAGGAAGTGAGGCCTGGTCAGAAGAGTTGTGACACTTGGTAACAGGACTGGGAGGGGCATGTACTTATCCTTGGCTTTCTATTTCCTGGGTGCTGTGGTTGAGTGACTTTTCTCTGTCATAATGCTTCTACCTTGGAGTCCACCAACTATGGATTAAATCTTCTGAAAACATGCACCAAGACACACCTATGATTAGGGAAATCTATATAAATGCATGATGAGGTGTCATCTCATATCTGTTAGAATGACTATTAAAAAAGGAGGTGTTGGTGAGGTGTTGGTTATAAAAAATGATCAGTGTTGGTGAGGTTGTGGGGAAAAAAGAAACATTTGAACATTTTTAATGGAAATATAAATTAATATAGCCATTTTGGAAAACACATCTGATGTTTGTTAAAAAGTTGAAAACAGGACTACTAACCATATGATTCAAAAGTTCTCTTAATGGATACATGTGTCAGAAAAAGAAAAGAAAATGATAACCATGTTAAAGCAGTATCCTTACCCCTAGGTTCAGTACACCATTATTCAAAATATTCATAATATGTAAATAACCTGAGTGTTCGTGAGTAGATGAATGAATTAAGAAAATATTATATATATGCACAATGAAATACTACACAGCTTTTTAAAAAGAGAAAATCTTGTAATTTATAGCAATGTGAACAAACCTCTAGGATAGTATAATAAGTGAAATAAGGCACAGAAAGAAATACTGCCTGTAAAATATGTACAGGCACTTATATGTACAATATAAAGTATTGTAGTTATTTTATGGAGAATAGAATGGTAATTAC
Source organism: Cuniculus paca (assembly GCA_004365215.1). Taxonomy (NCBI): domain Eukaryota; kingdom Metazoa; phylum Chordata; class Mammalia; order Rodentia; family Cuniculidae; genus Cuniculus; species Cuniculus paca. The sequence continues at coordinate 11,763 of RJWT010028227.1, read as the reverse complement.
TAAGACTGGGAGAGGGAGGACTTTGGAGATGTTGGTGAAATGATACAAAATTTCACTTGGGAAGAAACTCAAGAGAGGTATTGTACAACAAGATAGTTATAGTTAAAACCATGTATTATAATCTTAAAAATCTCTGATAGTATATTTAAATTTTCTCCAAACCCTTAAAATTATACATGTGAGAAGCAGTTCATATGTTAATTTGCTTCAGCTATCCATTCCAAAATGTACATTATATTTTATTTGTCAATTGAAAATATATTTTATAACAACTAAAATGACTGTTCTAAAATTTTTATGGAACTATTGAATTCAAGTTTGAATTGTCTTATTATAAAAAATACACTATTTTATTTATGATTTGTGGGCTAAAATAATATACATTATTTAGGAAAGAATCTGGTAATAAAAGCAAAACAATAAGCCCATGTCCTCAAAGAAAAACTCTAGAGAAACACTGTACTATTATAAATTTAATATTAATGAATCATTCCCTAACCTATAATTTCAGTTTTCCAAAGCAATATTTTACAATTTGTTAAAAATATCCCATCTATTACTTAAATTAAAAATGATTTTTTTGTGTGTGTGGCTAAGGGTATAGATCAGTAAGAGAGTACTTGCCTAGTATAAACAAAGTTCCAGGGTTTGATTAGGAAAAGAAGGAGAGAGGGAGAGGGAGACAGAGAGAGAGGGAGAGAGAGAAAGAGAAAAAAGTTAGAAGAAATACTTCATAATTTTTCAGAGATTCTGGGGCCCATAAAGGAAATTTCTCAAAATCTCTCCTAGAGTGTCTCATGAAAAAAATATTGGGCATACAAAAACCAATGTAATATGTTCCCTTTTGGGAAAAGGTTAAGGGAAATTACTTATTTTATTTACTGTTCACTGAACATCGTATTGACATATAAATGGCTGTAAAAGAATTAAAACTGGTCTGCTTTTTAAGGGAGTATTATTTAAATCAAGATTGCATAACATTCAAAGTTTATTTATTTATTTATGCTTATGAAACTTACATAATAAGAAAGATGTTTAACTTTATGCAATTTATTTTTCACTCTAAAATAATAATAAATTGAGTGAACTGTTTATTATTCAAAGGCACTGAAGAATATTTTGCTCTTTTTGCTGTTGTCTGTGCTGTGTGTTTCACTATCAATTTTCTAAAATTCAGAAGTCATTGTAAAAGGTTTTTTCCCATAATCTTACAAAGTATGGAAAGAAATGTAAGTGGGATAGGAGAGGCTAACCTGAAGTATACACTTTGACAGAATATACAAGCAAAAATGGATGTAGTAATGATTTGTATTTGGAAAAGTGGACATGAAATGATAAAAACTCAAGCTTTGGAAAATATTAATTTAATAATGCATAGTACTTTACCTTTGTATGATAATTTTTGTGTGAAATTTGCTTTTCAACTGACACAATGTATAGGTTACACAGAAAACATAAACTTACACATAATGATGGGTAATATATGGTATCAAAAGTGTATTTCAGGTTTTCTGAGATCTTTACTTTTTCTTTTTTTACACAAGTTTTGTTGCAAAGTCTAAAATGTAAGCGCATTTCTTTTTTTCTCCTTCATGAAAGTCATTCTAATGGTTAGTAAATTCATTTCTGTGCTCCTTGATTTTTGAATTATTTCAAGCTTCTTCATTACCTTGATTACATTGTCTTATACAGTGACCCCCAAAAGCTGTTTTATTCCTTTTATGCTCCAATTTATAAGATAGTGCATATACTTAGTGCATATTTTGTAGAATAGAAAGGATGTATGTTCATAATGTATATGTAACAAAAATAAATGTTAATTTTTATTTATATTGAAAGAGATTTCAACATTTACTATCTGGCCATTCAAGTTGCCTTAAGCATTATCTTTCAATTCATTTATTCAATAAATTTTTATTGAAGACATACAACATGGCAAAAATCCTCATTAGAAAATAGGATATAGTGATTATAAACAAAATTTACTTGCCTTCATGGAACTTATATTAAGGGAAGCTTATTGTAGCTTATTCTCCATAAATATCCTTTAGAATATGGTATTATTTCTCCTATTTTAAAATCTGTGTATTATCCTTTATAACAAATATTTGTGGGACATCTACTGGCTCAGTTTTGTAGTAAATATTTGGTAAATAATGGTGAGATAGTTACTGTATTCACAATTCTTGAACAATAATAGAGGAATCTATGGAATCAATACTAAAGAAAGAAAATAATACCAAATACTCAGCTTTTAAGTGTTTAGAAGGAAGCCAACAAAGTACTATGTGTGAAAACAACTGGAAACACAAGTTCCAGTATAGGCGATCTTTTGCTTATGTGGTGGTTCAGAATTATGAGTAGGAAAGCAAAACAAAGCTGAGAGCCAAAGGAAGAAATGCAGATAGTCATGTCCAAGAATATACGTTTAAATATTTCTGATAGACTGACATTTTGCAAAAGTGCAGAGGAAGGCAACAGCTAAAATATTGGATTTATAAAAAGGGACAGAGAAACTAAAGTTCAGAGGAGAGAAGTATGTTATAGAACACTGATATGACATCAATGATATAAGTCAATGAGATGGATTTTGAAAGTACAATTTTACTTGTTTGGTGATAAATGTGATGTGATGTGCGAGAAAGAGAAGTCAAAAATGGCCTGTGATGAGACAGAATGGGAATATACTTCCTGGGGAAAATGAGTTAAAAAAACTACAAAGATAGAGACATAGGCATGGAAATTAAGTAGAAATGGCAGGTAGAAAGTTGACAAAATGCCTGAGATAAACAATTTAAAGGAGGAAAGATTTATTTTGGCTCATTGTTTCAGATGTTTCAGTGCATGGGCAGGTGGCTCTAATGCTTTAGGACTGTGGTTAGACATAAATAGAGTGTTGGGAGAGTGTAATGTAGGAAATCTGCTCACCTCAAGGCAACCAGAAAACAGAGCAAGAAAGGAAAAGCCAGAGAAGAAGGGACCAGACACCAGATTTAGTACCCATGGTCATGTTACATGATACATTCCCTTCAAAGAGGCCCCCATTCTCACTTTCATCACATCCTTGAAATGTCATCAAAGATGATCTCATTGATGGAGTAATCCAATGGATGATGTTAGAGACCTCATTATCCACTTACTTCCCAAAAACCTCATCAACTGGCAATAAAGTCTTATGCCCATGAGTTTCCCAGCATCTTTCCAACTGAAATTTTAACATTGTCAATAAGTTAAATTTCATAGGAAGCACTAAATTTTGGACCAGACAGAAATACGGGACTCTCAGGTTGCAGTGTAAAGTTATACAATCAAATTTGATCTCTCAAACAGAAGAATTACAGAAAAACTTTTTTTAGATGTATTAGGGTTGTTAGAATAGCAGAATCTGGGAAAATGCACTGTAATGGGGATACAGAATAAGTAAGTTGGAGAGATGAACAAATATCTGAACAGTTAAACTAAAAAAGTATGTCCTAGGTACTAATCAAGCACAATAAAGAAAACATTTCATTCTGCTTCTTATGAATTCAGAGTAGATTTAAAGAAAGATGTCCAGTGAGAATTATTTTGAGAATACTTCAAATAACAGGCTGATAGAGTAGAGGCAATATAATTTTAGGGAAAAAAAACTTATGAAAAAATATGTAAGCAATCCTGAATTGTACAACTTAATAAATATAGACTATTTCACAATTCAAGCTTTAAGCTTAATCAAAGAAGTTCTTAACTTGTATTCTACATTCTTGTAGTAATTAACACATCATATTGTTTTGTTCTTTATTTACCTCCCTTTATGTTATCACTCCAACTTGTCCTTAGTCTACAGGAAAAAAAGTAGAGCATCTTCTCTTTTATGTCAACCGAGACACCACATAATTCTGTGTATAGAGCAAGAGGTCAACAAATGTGTCATCTCCTGCAAAACTAGCACCCTGCTTTTCTATTGTTGTTGGCACAGAGATCAAACTTGTAACCAGTGGGAAGGTCTAAGTAACCATATCATGATACCACAGCCTATAAGCAATTCATACTATCTTTGGTGCCCTGATGTAAGTAAAACAGTCAAGTGACTTGAAATCAGCTTCTAATTAAAACTTACAAAGTCATTCTGCACAATGAAGATCTCATGAAAGTCAAAAAGATAAAAATTGAATCATTTTTGTAATTTCATTATTTCAGTTTTCTCAACATACAATAAGACCAACATGTGACAATTTCAGATATATGGTTTTCCCGTTTCACTTATTGAAGTGAGAATACTACTTTCCATCTAGGAGAAGATACACTCTAAATGCAAATTAAAAGCAAAACAAGACACTCCAAGTGAGAGAACTCCTTGCAGTTTGTGAGAATGCCTTGAAGCATTGTTGATCTCTTTTCAAAAGTGTAGGAACATACACTTGTAAAATAAAAATATACAGTGCAATTGAATTCATATGTCTTATCCCAACTCTCTCTATATATATTCAATATAAATTTAAAAGAAATAAATCATTTTGATCAGGTTCTCAGCAGTAACATCTTAAATCTAATAAAAAAAATCCCAAAGAAAAACATTTTGTTGACAAACAACCTTTTATGAAAATGAAAATTACCTGAATTTGATACATTTTCACTTCCAACTTTTTCTACCAGATTCTTTCATCTGGACTTGAAGAAACTTCTTTATGATTATGAATTGTGAAAAAATTACGCATAAACGTGCTAGCATACAAGAACTTTGAGTTTTCCAAATTATAGTTTCAAAACAACATTTAAATAAATGCAACTATTGTACAAGTAAAAGCAGTTGTCAATATACATATTTCAATAAAGTGTGAGTGGAAATGTTGTGTATTTTTTGCATTCAGTCATCTCAAATCTGTGATATGATTTAATGCCAGTAATCTATCAAGCATGACATCAATAATTAAATATAATTTGTTAGATTTTTCTGGTAGACTTACAACTATAAACTATGGTATGTTTTTATGAGGCTAACGTGATATGTTCCTATAAGGCTAAAGCAACCATCACAATTTCAATCTTTTTTCAAAGGACTATACAGATAGTTGACATATGAAGAAAATGTGTATATGAAATACACTATTTGAGCAGGATCTTACAAAACGGATTTAAATAAATATCTACAAAATTCCTGGAATTTGTTTCTAAATTTATTATTTGATTGAAAATATTCTATTGGTTATATATCTCACATAGCACATATTATAAAGCATACTAAGTTAAAAGCCTCATAACGTATAGTCATACCTGTAATAAATCACACATTTAATGAAACATTACTTGCTATGTGTGTGTTTATATTGCTGTTATGTAGAATGAAATGGTCAAAACTGTAGGTGCTTAGAGCCTAATGATCCAATAAAATAGTCCTGCAAATGAGCAAATTGACTCAAGAAGGAATAAAAAGGCGGAGAGAAAGGGAGAACCAAAGAATAAGAGGGAGAGAATGAGGGCTGGAGGGAGGGAGTATTTGTGGACAAAATGCAGTATGTTAAGCATTAACCTAATTGTTTCCTTTTTCTTCTAGTTTCTCTAGCACAATTTCCACTATTCCCAGAATTTAATATCCATTTCTTTCTAAGGGAAGATAGCATGGTTCAAGAAAAATGAAATGAATTTTTCATGACCATGCAGATAATAAAAGATAGAGCTAAAATTATGATCTATTGACTTTTGGTTATTCTAGGAAGGTATACTATACTTAAATACAGACTAAACAAATATTTAACCTCTACTTATTTTAGTTGTTTACCTAGTTTCCTGATAAATATTTTATTCACCAGCAAAGGTTTAGGATGCAACGTTTCTTTTATAATAGAAGAAATAAGAGCAAACTATTTCAAAAAGTATTGTATTTTAAGATATTTTGTACTCAGCCTTCCAAGTAACAGTTCCATGAATGGTAGTTAAAAATGAGAGAAAATTAAATGAGAAAAAAGAAACTAATTGTTCTTTAACATGTTTATTTCACAACCTGTTATAAATGTCATTTTTTTCATTGCTTCTTTCTGGACTACCTCTTAATAATAAAAATAGTTACTCTTTTAGATTTCTTTTTGAAAGCCTGTGATAATGAGATTATGCTGTTTTACTAAACTGCACACATGCAAATTCTGTAACACAAACAAGAGGTCAGCTTTGTTTCTCAACACCAAATTAAATTATTCTAAATTAAACTATACTAAAAGGAAGTGCTTGGCTAAGGAGGTCTGGCCGTCTCAACAAATGACTATCATTTATGCAGTTTGTTCATTTCCCTGCAATGCTTTCTCATGTTCAATAAAAATCGATACGAGAGAAAGGATATGAAATCCCCACCAGCAAAGTTGGAAGAAAAAAATAACACACTAATTTAAAGTATACTTCAGCTACCTGTCATGAACAAATTAAAAAAGGCTTTAATGGAAAGAAGTGCAGTACTTGGCAACATCATTATTTGCCTGTATAGATGATTCAGCTTTTTCCAGTCTTAAAAAAGAATTCAAGCATCTTTCTGTCTTCATATCTGGTTGTGGTTTCTCTATGGAATGAACTGGGTTGCTACAGTTTCAAAACTCTGGATCCAAAAGATAAAGAGTTTCCATATTGGATTTCATCTTTTAATTTTTAAAATAGCTTTTTTTTTTGCCATTTTTGGTCAACCAGTTATGCTTTTGTCTACTTCATTTTAATGTTAGTCATCATTTGTAAATTTTCCTGAATGAAGTACCTTAAACACTGGAAATGACCCTAAACTATTTTGAACTGAAAAGTAGAGGGAAAAAATTGAGGAATTCCTCCATTCTACAACAGATTACTCTATAAATCAGATTAGAGGAAATTTTCAATTGCTTACCCCTGCAAGGTTCCACCAAGAAACTGCCAGCTTCCACTTTTTGTGTTTATATGTTCCTGTTGTTAAACATCATTAAACTCACTGACTGAATTCATGAAATCTTAAATACTCCTCCACAGCCAAGGTCCTAATTACAATGCCAAGGAATAACTTTGAGAAATTGAGAATGAAGAGAAAAATCTTGCACTTTTAAAGAGTGTAGATTAATTTATATTCTTCATTTCTTTATACAAATGTAGCAATGAACAACTACAAAATGGCTTCATCCTTACAGCTGGTGCTACATGGTATTTGTTTTTAAAATGTGAATATCTACTGGGAACCTCATGAAAATATAATAAATAGAAATTTTAAGAGTTGTGTTGAATTGATGCAAAGCATTTTGCCATATTATTAATTTTTAGTTATTTCATCTTGTATTCATCAATATGTTAGTTGACTAACATATAGTTTCATAGTTGACTATGAGAATATTTAGTTAACCTCTAGGTTTTCAGAATTTATAACTAATAAGTTGAATATTTTCTGGTAATACAATTCATTTTGTATTGTGTTATACCTCAAATGCTGCAAAGTTTGCCCTTTTGAAATAGTTTTAAGATATTCATAAAACTAAGCAACTAATTCCGCCACTATTATCTAAATCCAGAATATCATTGTCACTGTCAGAAAACTGAGCCCATTAGAAGTCATTGATCATACTTTCTTCTTCACAGATAGGAATTGTTAATGTACTTTCTATGTTCATTGACTTTCCTATTCTGAACATTTTAAATAAATGAAATTGTTATATGTGGCCACTTTCGTTTAGCATATTGTGCTAAAGATTGAAATGTGTTGCAGAATGAGTCAGACTTTATTTACTTTTATAACAAAATATTATCTCATTCTATGGATGCATATATTTTTTAATTCATTAGTCAAGTGATAGACTGCTTTGTTTTCACTTCAAGTCTATATGGGTTGCTATCAAGATGTATTCTTTTTTCCATTTTTTATAAATGGAAGCATATACTTCAGGTAAGAATTGATGCCTCATATATTAATTCTATATTTAATTTTTTGAGAAACTATTTGTTTTACAGCATTTTACATTCTTCCCAACATTGTACAAGGGCTCACATTTCTCTTCCTTCTTGCCAATACTTGGTTCATTTTTGTATATAGCCTTCATAATACAAATGAATTGGTATCTCTGTGTGAATTATTTTACTTAATATACATAACCTAAATGCTACAGGAATACATAAAGAAACAGACACACAGAGAATTAGATAAATGGTAGATAAAACATATGTATACATAAAGTTTAGAAATTATTCAAAGAAATACTGTAATTTTTCTGAGAAACAGTGTATTTATAGGATCACCTCCTCTTTTATAGGAAAAAGAAATTCATTGACTGGCTTTGGAAGGAAGAAATTATTGACAAAAAGCAAGAAGAGAGAAATATTTCAGAGTATTTTAAGTAAATTTATGGAAATTGAATTAGGCAAGTTATCATTGTGAACCACTGACTAGACCAGTGTTGCTTGACATCTTAAAATGAGTAGAGGAGAAAGTAGGGAAACATAACTCTTGCTTCTGAAACAGACATGCATAGATGTGACTGGAGTGATTATACTCTTTCAATATTTTAAAATAATACAAGATATTTGTAGGCTTACTCATTATAATAAACTGTACATATTAAAAATGTGACTGCACCTTTATATTGCCTTAAAACTCAGAAAGAGAATGAAGTGGTGTGAATGAGGACACTTGTATCCCGTTGGTCCAATATCAGAAGAAATGATGCCGAGTGAGACAAGTGTGTGAACCTCCATCACCTATTTGGTTCTGCTCACAGAACCTATTCTGTATTTGAATGTGGTTTTCTGAGTACCTTAGGATTATGATTATTTCTGGTCTCTGATACTCTAACCTAGCTAGTTTCCTGGTTGCATTATGCTTATAAAAATATTTCACACAAAGGTATTAATAGCTGTCATAATCAAAGAAAAGTTATTTATCAATTGAAACTGAATTGTTAGAGAGTGGTAACACAGAATTTCAAGAGTGCTGTTAAATGACAACCGACCTCACTCCAAGCCCCAATATCTTTTGGGTCAGACAAGGGACTCATTGATATCAAATTTCCAGAAAGTTCTCCTGGCAAGGGTAAAAACCCTTGTACATAGGAGACAAAATGAAATCAACATAATAGAATTTTTGAAAATGGAGAACAGCAAGCGAAATGAAGGGAAAAGGATGAACAAGAATTTGTAGCAAGATATGTGAAATGGGCGAGACAAAATTGGGACAGTTGGAGCATGTTCAACTAGAATGGTGAGGGCAACAACGGAGTGGAGAAAGAGGTGAATGTTCCTTTTTGAAATGGGAACAATCACAAGAAATGAAGCTCAGAAATTAACATTCTAAGGTAAATATCTTTAGCTTGTGTAGTTATAAGTGAAGTAATGAGGCATGCTTTGTCCTCTGGCGTGTAGGGCTGGAAAAGGAGGTTGTAATAGCAGCTGTAGTTTTCAATGCCAAGAACTAAGACTTTTAAATTATTGTTGTCTTGTTGGGAGGAAAGGGGTTGTAGGATTATCTATACTCAGATTTCACTAGTAACTGATTATTCAAATTTTTGCATATGAGTTCTTGATGTATTATTTCGAATTATCTAGAGAAAAAGAAATAATATGATAGAGAGGTTACCGAGAGAGAGAGAATATAGCTTGATAATTCACTGAGAACAGAAAATAACATGCAGATAAAAATCTATGGAACTAATACATAGGTAAAAGTATAATACATTTCACAATTCTGAGTATATAGAAACACCAAATATTTCTGTGTGAAAGTTTACAATCCCCACATAGTATAATATAATACAATACATATGATGTATAATGAAGACGATGTCCTAAGAATTGGGATAGGTGAATGATACCTTTTCATTGTTCAGGTGGTAAATACTTAGTAGCTGCATTTAATGAGAACAAAGAGCTAAAATTGCCTGTACCTGTTTTAGAAATGAGACAAAAATATATTCAATCAATCAAATAAATGTGCTGAGGTTTACATTTCTCAATTAGTGAACTTTCAGAAGTATGCCTGACCATTTTTGTCTCTCAGTGTACGTATAAGGATGCTACTGGGTGAAAGTTTTTCACTGGGACATGACACCATACTCACCTGGTAGTTCCTGCCACTGACTAGAATGACAAATTCAAGGTGCATGCCAATAAGAATATTTAATTTTTCATTTTATGTGTGGAAAAACTGAAATGGTGCCAGTCACACGCACTGTGTTTGACTAAGAATGTAGAGTAGTGTAATGATAAAATGGCTTAATAGTGGATTGCTGAAAGTGACGTTGGACACAAGATATTCTGAGATATGACATGTTAGATTTGTTTTGTGGGAATAGAGATTTGAGCGCAGGGCCTAATGTATGTGAGACATATACTACACACTGAGATACATCTCCAATCTTATTTTTTTTATTTTACTTTTGAGACAGTTCTCACTGAATTGCCCAGGTTGCTTTCAAATTTCTTGGGATCATCCTACCTCAGCCTCTTGAGTATTTGGGATAACAGGGGTGGGTCACCTTTCCTGGTCATATTCAGTTATTTATCAATCATCTTAACAGGTGTACAAGAAAATGATAACGTAAGCTACTTGTTATACAACATGATATATTGCCTCAGATGTTTATTAGATACTTAGACTACTTAAATAAAATCCTTGGATAAATTATGCAGTGTTATAGTCTGTCAGAGTTTGCTGTTTTAGATGAACAGAACCAAAATTTGACACATTTCAACATGCAGTTTTGGAACAAATAGGCACTTTAGGATGAGAAATTGTGCAATTTCAAAAATTTAATATTAATCTTTAAGTGTCATTTCTACTTTGAGGTTTGGAAACTAAATACCTAAGGCTTTGTGATGGAAATTTAATTGTAGTTTCTCATTTATTGAATTTTATAACTTTCATTACTTGCAGTATGTAATTTAATCAATCATTCTTATTAGAATTTTCTGATTTAAAAAAGGATATAAAATTATATTTTGTTGAATTATAAATGTGAGTATAATAGCCATTAATGTTTCCTGGTATCCATAAGCTAAACTGAGATCCTACTATTTTATTAAATCCAAAACTGCTTCTATTTTACTACTTCTTTTGGGACCTTCTGTGCCAGCATTGCTCATAGAGATTTCTTAAAATTTTGCTGCTATCATTGCAAGTAAATGACAATTTTTATAGAGATATACTTCTTGAATATTAAAGATGAGAAGATGCAATGTTTCCAATAGATGTTTATATTTCTAAACTTACTTACTATACTCTGGCAATCAGAATAAATCTACTTTTGCATTTTCTGAATATTCATAAATGTTTTATATTTACCATAAACAATTTTGATAAGGAGAGAATACAAGAATGTGGATAGAATGTAGCTACAAATTCCAAAACTATATAACATACAAATTTTAACAGCATTTCTACAAATGTAATATATTTCATTTTTATAACTGTCTTTCTGGTTTAACAATATTGTTTCACATATTTTACAGGTAAGTGAGCTCCAGAATGCTCAATGTTCTTGATAAGAGATTTCAGGTTTTAGATTATCTAAGAGAATGCAACACTTAACTCTGGTGCTCAGTCTGCTACAGAACATTGCATTCCAAAACAGAATACTTCCAAGAGGTTCATTCTAAAATAAAGTGACATGGTAGGACCAATTAAATCAAAACTCCCCAAAATGTCTTAGTGTGTTCAGGATGCGCTAACGAATTACCATAAACTTGGTGACCCGTAGACAAGAGAAATTCATTACTCACGTTCTTAGATACTTGGAAGTTCAGAATCAAGGCAATGGTAGATTTGCAGTCTGGTGAGGTCACAGTTCCAGATAGACA
>RJWT010028226.1:0-15381 GCA_004365215.1 Cuniculus paca | reverse complement strand
GGGTTTTTTTTTTTTTTGTGGAGTTTTTTTGGGGGGACGCTTTTTGTGAGACAGAGTCTTGCTACATAGTTCAGGCTGGCCTTGAACTCTACAGCAATTCTCCTTCCTCAGCCTCCCCCTCCCAAGTGCTGGGATTACAGATGTGTGCCAAGCTCAGCAGTTTTTCATGTAAAGACACTGAATTACAGATAAATAACATGGTCAAAGAATTCAAGTCCACGTCTGTTTTCAGAACCCAAGCTTTTAATTATGTGCTATTATTTATTATCTTCCTTACCTCTCTATAGGCAGAAATTTCTGAAAAACCACAGGAATGTGATTTTCTACCACTTAGCATAACTTCCCAAAATCCCTTACAAGAAGTCACTTCAAAAGTTCTTCTATTTGTTATTAATGCTTCTCCATAGTATTTACGTTTGCTGAATATTTTTTAGTGAGTCATCAAATATGGGAGCATTTGAGGTTTCTAAAAGGACAAATGAATAATTTGCGGTCAGTTTAGTGAATAGATTCTCAAGATAACACTGATTGTTTTTAGTTAATGAGGTGAGACATATCACAAGGCTCATTTTTCTTGATGCTGAAATTGGCAGCTTTTTTTCTAATGGTAAAGTTAGTCGATTTTGAATAGTACTGTCATGAATTTTTGACCCTAATTCTTAGAGCTTGCTGTTATTGCCACTGGCTGGGATAGTTTTCAGAATATGTGCAATTCCATGGTCTGATATAATCAAGTTATTACCAAAAGCTTGCTCCAATTTAGATTGTGAAAGAGCCACTGTTTTCCTTCTTAAAGGCAGCTTTTCTTGCTGTAGATTTCTCTGGCTGTTCAGATTTCTGAATTAATGGCAGTTAGAAGGTAACCAATGCAAGGATGGAGCTACTGGTCTTGCCTGCAGATTGTGTTACTACCATAGTTTAAGAAAAATTTTTGGGTGTTGTGCTCGAATATCGTGCTAAAATTCTAAATTGAGCCCCTTTCTATATATTGATGAATCTGTATATTTCAGTTTCTACATAATTTTCCAACAAATATTTTTGTGGTTGATGAATGAAAGATTTTCACTTTCTACCATTTGAACATAAATAGGTGGGTACAGGGATTATCAAACCATATATTTTTCCAAAACTCCCTAGAAAAAATTACTATATTGTTCACATGTCCTTGATGTCCCAAATAACAGTTTCATTGCTATTGGCTAGAACCACTCCCATTTTCCTTATTTCTAGTTTTATGATTTTTCCACTTTCTGGCTGGGGATGCAGCTTAGTGGAATGGTGTACAAGACTGGCTTTCATCTCTAGCCCTGTCAAAAAGAAAAAGGGGGAAAGAAAACTTTTCCATGTATTTTGTTTCCCTCAAAAAATTACACAGAAATATTCTTAAATTTCTGGTTTTTGCCTTGCTGTTTATCCAGTAAGAAAGACTAGTGAGCAAGGCCCCAAACTAAATTGACTAACTTGGAAGGAAAGAAATGTCAAGCACTGAGGGTTCAGGGTCCTGTCCAAAAGCCCGGATTGCCTGTGTTAAGGGTACAACGAGAGGATAAAATAAGAGACAAATTTAGTAATACATGATGAGTGACTGGGAAGTCCATATCTCCTGATGGGCCAAGAGCGTGACACTCCAAGACAGCACTGTTTATTGGGTGTATACATTGATATGTGGGACTAGTGGAAGATTCAAAGTTGGCAGATTTAGAGGTCTATGACTCAATGGGCGGGTATAATCTTGGCATGACTAAAGAGGGCGGAGATGATCTTATGCCAAGAAGAATCTTTCCCTGGAGTGCTTTTTAGACTTAGTGCTCTCAGTTTTAGTCTGAGCAGGTGGGAGAGGATGGCCCATCCCTAAAGAGTTAATGGGAAATCTCAAATGGGTGGTACCCATAATCCCAAGCCTCCATTTTATCCCTTAGGGAAGTACGCAAAATTAGCCGCTTTGAATTTGTGGTTCCCCAACAATGTAGGATATTCTATTTAGTAAAACTAGAGATTTCATATGCCAGTACTTAAGCAAACATAAATACTCTGATTTTGAAACTTGGTCAAGTAGAATCAGACTCCTCGGAGGTCATCAGGAAGCTAAATAAAGAATAAATGAAGTACACCGACTATAACTTGTAAAGACGTGTATGTAGGTGTATTGGGAGTAATAACGAACTGCTTCCTTACATTGTTTTTAATGTACCAGGACTTGAACACATTGCAAAGATAAAACCTGAATTTCACCTATGTAATCAGTGGCATATAAACTATTTTAGTCACATTTCTTCAATGAAAAGTAGGGGCATTTTGTGTGTGAAATAGATGAGCACAGCCACTTTGGTCAAAGAAGCGTGGTCACACCTCAGCTGAATTCTCCCACCTTCATTCTAAATTTCTAAGATACCTTATTGGGCTATGACCAGAAGGGAATTGCAGCAATTGTGAGGCCCACTGTAAATAGCTAGCTTCCTCCTGCAAAAGGTATTAAGTAGAAGCCATCAATTTGCTACAAAATGAAACTTGAGTCTTTTTAAGTAACATGCCATACTAGAATTTTATAATTAGTGTAGACTCAGGCTTAAAGAATCATTACAGAAGTGAACACTTAATTTGTATTGTGAAATACAATTGTAAAAGTCCATACATATTTAATATTTACTGACCATATAATTATGTTTAAAAAAAAACTATTAGCATTGCAAGAACTCAAGTTCAGTATTCTTACAGAAGACTAAACAGTGGTTTGGTTCTAGGAAACTTCTTAAAAATAAACTTAGGCACAGTGGTCGAGTGCACATTCTTTTCCTAGCATCAAAAAAGAAACTGCTGAAATATCTGAAAGAAGCAGTGGAAAGTATTTTCTAGATACTCTGTACAATTCAAAGGGACAGTTTACAGAAGCAGTGATATAATTAGTGATGAACGGTTGAAACAAACTTTTTAGTTTAATGAATCCTATGTCATTATTCTTTACTGTTTACCTATTATTAAGTAATCTATACTGCCTAAGGAAAAAAATGATTCATGAAATTAAAAATAACAAAGTTCTATGTATTTCTAATTTATTGTACCTGTGTGCACTGAGAGTGGACCATATTTAATGATGGATTTATGACACATGCTCCTGAAGTATGAAAAACAAACTTTTTATTCTCTATTTCCAAGTAATGTTAAATGCAATTAAGAAGTATGGGCAAAATGATACTATTTTGAACATACTTCTTTCCCCTATAGTTTACATTCTCAAGCAGTCATTCTGCCATAATGGCTTCTCAGGGAAAAGAAAGATAACATGACTTTAGAGAAGCCCTAATCTAGGAGGGAGAGTAAGGAAATTAAAATCCATCCACCCAGCCCTGCTAAATTCTGAAGCGGAAAAGAGGTAGAAAAAAACCAAGCATTTGCATCATATAGATCCTGACCTGTACTGTATATTGTGAACTTCACCTGTGTTCCTGCTGAGGCGGGGGTATTGGCTGTCTTTAAGGAGCCTTTGTCTTCTATCCTTTGACCATAGCTGAAGAATGTGTAGGAAAGTCCAAGAGAGCAAAGTGAAGAGGACTTGAGTAAAAATAATGAAGGCATCAAGACCTTAAACTCAGAGCTGTTCAGTTGCACACCAGCAGGGGGCGCCACTCACACGCAATATAATTAATGATATTTAATACAATGAATGATGTCACTTGAAGTTGTGGAAGACGCATCCCTTTTTGAAATCCCTGAGATTTTCACTAAATTTAGAAAAATCTTTTTCTTAAAAATCGAAATAAGGGCTCTATGAATGGATAGCAGGTACATTCTAACAAATTTGTTTCTGGAGGTAGCATATGCTAAAGTTATTTGCTGAAGCTGGGGGCACTGTTCTTACTTAATCATGAATTACTGTGCCCACCACATTTTTCTCCAGAAGGATTTCAAGACAGTAGCCTAAAATACGAGAAAATAAGGTTGCTTGAGTTGTGGTAGGAAGTTTTTCCTTTCCTGTTTACATACCTTGGAGGAAATTCAGGAATTAGACAAATATGTCAGTTCAGGCATGGAATAAAACTGTTTTGTGTTCTTTCCTATGGATAGAAAATGTCCCATCAGTGTAAACTTCCCCACTCTTGGTCAGTTTCTATTTCATTCTTTCTTTGTCCTATTTTTGCTGCTGCTTTTTTGCTTTGTTTGGTTTGGTTTATGTTACCTAATGTAAGCTAACATAAATAAGATTTTAAGAACTATACTTTCAGAAACCATTAAAGCTAACACTTCTGAAATCAGAGATCCTATGAATTTCAGTGTGCTGCTGTTTCTGGGAAAATAGAGAAACTGAAACCCATTCTAATCTCTGTCAGTATAAGGCAATAGGGGAAAAGAGAGATATAAAGAAAATACAAGACCAGCTCAACTAAGTTTTTTTTTTTTGGTTTTTTGTTTTTTGTTTTGTTTTTGGTCTATTTGAGACAGGGTCTCACTGTGCAGTTCAGGTTGATCTTACTTTGTAACCCATGCTGGTCTCAAACTTGCAATGATCCTCCTGCCTCAGCCTCCCAAGTGCTGGGATTATAGAAGTGCATCACCACATCTGGCTCAACTAAATTCTCATAAAACAGACCCATCAATTTTTGTTAACTTTGGGATTTTTTTATAATTTAAAATGGAATCCCTTTTAATGGTAAGGAAATCTGTACCACCAAAATAGCAAAGCAGTCTCCTCATGGATTCCTCACCTACAGCAGACAAGCTACAATGGCACTGACAGCATATTGGTTTTGTATTGCTGATAAATTACCACAGATTTGGTGCCTTATAGAACACAAGTCTGTAGATGAGAAGTCTAATGTGGATGTAAATGGACTTCAGTCAAAAGTGTTGGCATCTCTGTGTTGCCCTCGAAGCTTTAAAGGAGAATTTGCTTCCTTGCCTATTCTAGCTTCCAGAGGCTGCCTTTCCCTGGCTCAAGGTCCTCTTCCTCCAGCCAAGCCAGTGGTGGTGGGTTGTGATAATATCACATCACTCTGGCCTTGTTTCTGCTATCACATATCTTCTGACCCTGCTTCCCTCTTCCACTTTGTCCCCTTTTCGCAGTTAGAAGGGCGTTTTGATTATATTGGCTTCACCTATATAATCTATTTGAAGATAATCTCAGGAATTTTAATTAAACTGCAAAGCTAGTTCTCTTTTGCTATGTAATGCAACATATTCACAGATCCTGGGTATCAAGACAGGACCATCTTGGGGGTATTCATTATTCTGCCTACAGTGTAAAGGTCTGAATTTACCACCATCACCATTACCATTTATCTGAAGAGTACTGGTTTTCTAACTTCATAAATGTTAAATGTTAACTGCCTTTCTGCTGAGCAAGATACAGAATGCAAAATGTTACAGTTTAAAAATGAATTCTGCTCATTAAATTGTTTCAGGATGTGTATAAGTATTAAACGTTTGATCATGAGTAGTTTCTCTGCTGTTTCATCCTGAAACTCTAATAAGGGAGCCTATTTCTACTGTTGCTATCTTTAAATAAGAAGGACTTGTTACTAAAGATCAGGTAGTAGAAGTAAACTGCCAGCTCTAATGACCAACACATTAAGATTTTTCAAAACTTCTTTTGGAGCACATTAGTCAGTAGAATCACAAACTTTACCATAATGGGGCTAGCAGGTACAGTATATTAAGTGCTCTTTCGTTAACCTAATTTACTTATTGCCTGACTCTAACTTCATAAATGTTAAATATCAGTTTCTCATTACTGAACAAAATATATCAAATATAGCTGGACAAATAGCCAGGTACAAATAATTATTAAAATACCGACTACATTCTATAGCCACAACACTGAAATACACCATAAGCATGTAAAAAATCCGAAGTTAAACTTGTTTTCTTAAGGAGATATATAAGCATTTCTATTTGTAAAGTGCCTTATAATAATGACTCATGGATATAATAGAAGAAAGTGCCCAAAAGTCCTACACAAACCATTATTGGTAGAATAAGGACGTCTGTATGTGGCCAGTTCTTTGAGGAAGAAATTCATTTGAATTCCCTCTGGTTCTGGGATACAGTTCAAGGTTGGTCCTTGTGATGCTGAGACTATTCCTGATTAAATAACAAGGAAGTGATTCTTGATTATGATAGCTTGAAAGCTTAAAAAATGTCTAATAGGCTGGGCTTGATGGCACATGCCTATAATCCCAGCACTCGGGAGGCTAAGACAGGAGGATCATTGTGAGTTCGAGACCAGCCTGGGCTACGAAGTGAGCTCAAGGTCAGCCTGAGTGGCATAGTGAGACCCTGTCTCAAAAAGACAAGGGCCAGGCATTTAGTTCAGTGGCCTAAGCGCCTTCCTGGCAAGTGTGAGGTTGTGAGTTTGATCCCTGGTGAATGTTTAGTTTGATTTTAGTTTTGCATAGGAAATGAGCCAGCAATTTAAAATATTTTATTTCTTTATAATTTGGTCATCTTTGATTTTTAGATCAAGTTCTTGGTTTTTTTTTTTTTTTTTGGGAAGGTTGAAACTTACTTCATTCATATTACTCTGTAATAGACATTCCTGTTTTTCTCACACACACACACCCCAACACACCAAAGAAACTAACATCTTTTTCTTTAGGACCCATATCCATGAATGGAAGAAATCCTAACTGCAATAATGTCCTACAGATTTTTAAATTTTCTTTTGTCTTATGAGAGGAATTGAGCTTATTCTTACCTAGCATATTGAAGTCTTATTTTCCATAAGTGAAAATAAGCGAAAGGCTTGCCTGGACACAGATTGAGAGCCATTTAATTAAGTAGTCTGTGATCATTCTCTTGGTGTCCAATTTCTCTCTTAAGGAATTTAGTAGGTGGCAGGTGTTTCCTGAGAAAACCATCCTGCTTGTTTTCTAGAAGTTTTTGTTGCTCTGACAACAAAAAAAAAATCACAAAGGCAAAACAGATCCTTAAATTCCATCAATATGTCCATTATGTACCTATGCATATATACAAACTACTCTGTGTAGAACTATAGGTAGCTGTATTTATAATTTTGATAGTTTTTTTTTAATTCTAAAAATGACTCTCTGTTATAAGTAGTAACCCTGCTAGTTCTTACCAAGAACAAAATATGAATTCAGCACTCATTTTCCCCACTTGTACAGAAGACAGAGAGTTTCTAGCCTATTATCAATTCTAGAGTAAACCCACACCTGTACGCAGGTTCCAGCCCCTGCCTTCACCATTACAATGTGATTATGATGCAGTGGTAGCAGCCACCCACAAGTTGAAAAAAACACCTAATCCACCAGATATGGTGGCTCATACCTGTTATTCCAATTTGGGATTAAAAACAAAAAATAATAATAAAAAACTGTTGAACAAAACAAGTACGGTGACTGCTTGGGTTTTGCTTAAGTTCTGGAGCTTTCCTCTATCTTTGGCTGGAACATTAATATTTGAGTAATACAGACATATGTATCCACAACAATTTTGAATTCATTTCAACCCACAGAAATATTTCATTACCACAAAACAATAAAGAGAATGAACAAAAACTTCAAAAGAAACGAGTGAGGAAACAGGTCTCTTGATGGTTCATTTCCTTTAGGTCTCAATTCAGAAGTCACTTCCCCATAGAGATATTTCTTGACCACATCAATAAAATAGTTTTTACCCAACTGCACAATCTCTAAATTTTCTAAGTGGGGCTTCCAAGAACCCTGGGATTCTGCAAGATGTTACCAGGGATTCCTAATGGCCGCAAGAGACTATGATTGAAAACAATATTTTGAACCTAGCATGTCAGACATGATGACCAAACCACCTACTGACAAGTTCACTAGAGGTTTTCAGCCCCGTGTAGCAGGGTGCAGTAGACAGTGTTCATTTAGTTGAGTCCATATTTAGTTTTTTAATATTGTATAAGGAAATCTGATGACAATTTGATAATTTATTGAAGGAAGGTTAGTAAAGAGAAGCAAAGATTCTTTCCATTCTGAATTACCTCAGCTCCCCCTGTCTTCTCCTACATGCTACTGACTGATAGCCCCTGATCAGCTCTACCAATTAGAAAATTGGAATTTTTCATTGTAAGGAGGGAATTGTAAAGCGCTGTGACTTAGCTACCCATTCCCAGCTTTGCTGTCGTAAGCACTGCAAAAAGAGGATAGCACTGGGGTCAGTTGCATTATGCCTTTTTTTTTAACTTGAAATTTTCTTGTCTAGTACTTACTTTCCTCTCATTTTTATGTTAAATAGTGTTTTTTTTTAAAAGTTTGATAGTCCAACATAGTGTGTGTTTTTTTCTGCATTTTCTTGTTTGTTTAAGACAGGAATTCTAGCCCAGGCTGGTTTTGAATCCTCAATCCTGCCTCAGGTTTCCAAGTGCTGTGATTATAATATGGCACATTTAAAGAAAAACACATGAGATGGAAGAGCAACATTCTAGCTTAAACCTATGGGCAACTCTGATTAAAGCTAATTACAACCTTCTGTGTCATTTAGTTCATTAATACAACCTACAGATGCATTAAAAAATAACAAGCCAGGTATGGTAGCACACACCTGTAATCCCAGCACTGTGGGAGGCTGAGGCAGGAGGATTCCAAATTTGAACCCAACCTGTGTAACTTGGTGACTTAGTGAATAAAACTGTCTCAATCAATCAATAAATGGGCTGGGAATGCAGCTTATTACAAAGGCCCTGGGTTCAATCCCAAGTACCACAAAAAAAAGAAAGTTACCTGCCAATGTAATAGAGTATCTTTCAGTGGACTGATAATCAAAGCTGGCATATTCTGTGTTAGGTGTCAACTAAAAATATAGCAGTGGTTTCTAAAGAGTTTGAACAAATCACAGTCTTTTGATAGGGAAGGTGCTGACTCTTTTAAATAACTGTTGGAAATTCAAGAGAAGAAAGCTTTTTTTAAGTCCTTCAATGGAATGATTCACAGTAATTTGTTTATTAGCTGAACTAATTGGAAAAGTCACATAGTGAAAAATCTCATAAGGCTAGCAGGTAAAACTACAGTGAAAAATGCTTGGCCATGGTGCAGCATTATAAATTTAAAAAATTCCACTCTCAACAGAGTAAGTTGAAATAATGGTGATATGTGACATGATGTTGAAGGGGATCAGAATATGCTACCCCAAAATATACAGATGTTCATTTAGTTGAGTCCATATTTAGTTTTTTAATATTGTATAAGGAAATCTGATGACAATTTGATAATTTATTGAAGGAAGGTTAGTAAAGAGAAGCAAACATCTTGTTTTGAGCTGGGAGCATTCGAGATTTGACAGTTACAGAAAGAAGTCTTCCTGGAGTTTTTCTTGTCTGAGAAGTAGAAAATTCTGACATTATGAGGACTGCCATATATTCTTCTGGAACATTTTTATGGCCATGAAGAAAACAAAGTGGAAGCTGAGATGGACCTACACAAACATCCCTTCTTAACCCTTGCCTTCCACTAGCTGCCCATGTGTTTACCTCCCCACAGGTTGCAGCCCCCTAGATTAAAATTGTTTTTTGTTGTTTTTTTTTTGGTGGAGGAGAGGGTCTTGTCAAATATCAACAATTTATTGCTCTTTGTGTATTAGCTTTTATGTCTTTTTGTTTCTTTGGCTTTTTACTTCTTTTCATGGAAGGCTCTCATGTTACATAAAACTTAGGACTAAATAAGATTTCATGCCTTTTCTCTGTCCTTTGTCACTCTAATTTGCAGGTTCTCAGTCAATAAACAGAAAGGGATAGAGGAAAAAGTTTTCATTTCTTCCTACATTGCTGAAGAGTTTTGTGTAATAAACTGATAAACAACTTTTCTATTCAGATTGATGTCAGCAGATTTTATCAATAAATGTATAATATATAGATACAGCTACATACATAAATCAGGCAGCTTATCCTAGTGAGAGTTCTCAACTATGGTGTTTGAGCTGAAAGATGACTGGTGAGAGTACCGGATTTTTCTGAGTACTTTGAAGATAAAGAATATCGGCAAACACTAACTTATTTAGCAATAATTTCACAAGGTAATTGGACGAGTGTTTATGAAACTGTGACCATTAATCATGATTATCAGTTTGACTGAATTAAGATATGCCTACCAAATTAGTAAAGTACACTTCTGGGTATGTCTGGGTAGGTCATGAAGGTTTGACTTTGGATACCATCTATGCCCTGGTCGCTTCTTTTCTAGCTGTTCCCCTGCTCTGCTTTTCAGTCAGCACCAGCTAAGCAGTTTTGCTCTACAACATCCTTTTGCCATGATGTCCCTGTGTAGAAGCCAGCTTACCATGGACTGAAACCCCTGAAACTGTGAACCAAATAAACCTCTCCTCCTTTATGTTGGGAGTGTCAGGTATTTTTTCCAGCAATGGGAAAGTAGAAAATCAGTACCAAGAATGGGGCTATTACTGTGACCATACATGCTCATGTGGTTCAAAAGCCTTTAGAAGTGGTTTGCAGGAGTTTGGAGAGGTTTGGAAATGCTGGTTAGGGGAAGCCTTGGAGTGCTGTTAAGTTGGGCTTGACAGGTGATTCTGATTAGACCGCAGAAGACCAGAATGCTAGTAGGAATGTGGACAGCAACGGCCAGGCTCAGGAGGTTTCAGTTAGGAGCAAGGATTCCATTGACAATTGGACTGGAGTTATTTATGTTACAGCATGGCAAAAAAAAAATTCTATATTTTGCTTACTACCTGAGACTTAGTAGAAGAACTGTGATTAAGAGCAGTGGACTCATTGATCTGGTGGAAGAAATTTCAAGGAAGCTCAGCATTTGGGCTATGGCATGTTTTCAGCCAGATTTATAGTGAAAATAGGGCAAAATGCAGAGCAGAAATTTTTGAAAAACTGAAATTCTGGCCCAAAAAGAACCGCACATGAAGTTAAGGCCAAAGGAGGTGTATGTTTGCTGAAGATATTATTACCATTAAAAAGGATACAAGTATTTTGAACAGGGACAAGAAGATGCCTTGAGGGCATTTTAGAAATCAGCAAGACCTCATTTATTGCAGGCTCACGGATGCAAAAGTGTAAATCTTCCATTTGACAAAATGGAGACTCAGGGTCCACTGCTCAAAGAGGATTGCATAGGGGATTGATTCCCAGGGATTCATTTCACCATACTCAGCCATCTAGGAATTCAGAGTCCACTGCAGTCATGGTCAAGGCAGGCCAGCTACCACTTGTTCTGACAGTAGGCCATGGCATTGTTGATGTGATTCTGGTTGTCTAGGCCTATAGAATGAAAAAGTTGTGGGGTCATGGATGTTTCACTCAGATTTCAAAAGAAAGCTTGGGAGGCCAGGCAATGTGCCCCTGAGAGTGGGTGTGTGAAGCTTTGAGAATGAAGCTGAAGGTGCAGTGGATACCTGCAAAAAGTCAGAAATGACAGGAATGTGGATTGTTGGTAGAGGAAAGCTCCAGGCATCAAATAGAGCCAGCCCAAGAAAGAGGCCATGTGGGCTGCAAATAGCAAGGCCATATGGGTAGGGCCACCCAAGTGCTCTGGAACTCATATCTCACTAACACCTGCACCAGATTCTGAGGTCTGGAACCTAGTGTTTGACCTACTGGGTTTCAGTCTTGCTTTGGTCTAATTCTTTACTATCCCTTTGTTCTTCCCTTTTGGAATGGAAATGTTTACTCTGTGTCATTGTACCTTAGGATTGTAAAACTTGTTTTTGAATTTTAGAGAGGTTCACAATTAAAAGTTTGCCTTGAGATTCAGAAGAGACTTTTACAGAAAACTGGAATTGTTGAGACTTTCGGGAAAGGATTATTATATTTTTGAATCTATGCAAAAGCATTGTATTAGATAGAATTACTAACTTGTTTTGTGTTTATTTGCAGATTAAGCATGGTTCAAGGAGATATGTTTGAGTGTCAAGTTGACAAGGGGTAAGATGTGATAGTTAAGCTTAGTTATCAACTTGGTTAATTTGGGAGTCACCTAAGGGATTGATAAAGCACACTTCTGGGTGTGTCTGGGTAGGTCATGGAGGTGTGACCTTGCATACTGTATCTGATCCCTGTCCCCTTCCTCTTTGTTACTGTCTCACTGCTCTGCTCCCCAGCAGCCATGAACTAAGCACTTTTGTTATGACACACCCTTTGTTATGATATTCCTTCCTGCCTTGAAGGCAACTGACCATGGACTGAATAACCTGAATACATGAGCCAAATTCAACCTCTCCTCCCATAAGCTATGAGTCTTAGCTACAGAAAAGTTGATTAATAGACCCTGAAGAAAATGTTTTAACTCTACTTAACAAGATTCTAGAATTTAAAAGGAAACTGAATTTTTGGAAAAGTCAAGTTGGAAAAGAAAATCTTAAATGTTTTCAATACTATTCGGCCTTAAGACTAAGGAAAGGTATCAGTAAATCTCCAGTGCTACTGAAAAACCACCAGAATGAACTATAGAACAAAATGGAACAGATTTTTCCCTCCTTTTCAATGCACTACACAACTGGGGGTCCCTCTCAGTGAATCTTCTCAGCTTGAGCACTTGACTTTGAGAGAACAAAAACGACTTTGTAGACTACAGTCGGATACTGTACTGCATTCAAGATGAGAATCATTAACCCCACCCTCAAGTTTGGAATTTCTGTGAAAGAAAAATATCCTGTAATTCATATACAAAGATGCAAAATTTTGCGGCAAAGTTCAACTTCTTTTATAGGCAACCCTTTTCTAGTTTAACAAACATCAAGAACAGAAATTGTCTTTTCAATTAAAAATAAAATCTGTGGGTATTTAAAATTAACCTAAGGATTCAGTACCTATACAAGCAAAAATGAACACAAGTAACATTTTAAAGAGGCAAATTTAAAAGTTTTAATTTCAAATGTATTTTCCTGGAGCTAGTAGTGTAGCTCAGAAATAGGGCACCTGCCTGGCAGGGGAAAGTCCTGTATTCAACCACAGCACCAAAAGAAGGTCATTTTTTTGTTTTAAATGGGGGGCTATTATTACAGATGGGTGCAGTGTATACCATATAACATACCTCCTTACACTTTTAAATAGAAATTTGTACTAAGACTTTTAGGGCAACTGGACAAGTTTAAAAAAATAAAATTTCAAAGAAGAGACAACTTATTTTTTTAGTCTACATTACTAGTATCTTTTAACATCCTTAATATTCTTTTTCAGGAAGGGGAATTACACAGCTAATCAAATAGAACCTAGGTTCAATAGCAACAGTACTAACTAAAAAGTTTAATATTCAAAATGTCCAAAGAAGGGATCTTTTGGGCACTAAGGGCTAGCATAAGGACATTAATTTCTTAGGAAATAAATGTCATAAAGGAGGAAAAAGAAGATAACATTTAACAAATATGTACTGGCCATTTAATATGCCAAATACATAAGGAGTTTACAGTCACGGGAAGATGGGATGATGATAACGTATCAAAAGCAAAACTGCCTGCTTCTAATTTCACCAACAGTTTAGCTTCTCAGCTTTTCAACAAACACTTTATTTTCTCTTCTCCCTTCTCAGACCTATTCTTGCTATTAGTGTCATTTCTGGATGTTTGACAGTTCAGCTAAGGCTATGATGATTTTCTAAGTGTAACAAAACAATTGTCACTACTGGCCACTCTTTGATTGTAGACATTATGTCAGATTTCTCTCCTACCAATGTTAGTGTAAGAATTTCCTTTTTGCTTTTTCTCTTGGCCTCCAAAACCTGTTGTTCATCATCTGGTCCTTTACAGAAAAAGTGTATGGACCCTTGATCTAACCCCTCATCATCTCTTGCCTGCAAAATCTAAAAGATTCCAGGTCATGCATGATCCTGACTTCTGTCTGCTTCCTCAACAACCCTGGCCTCTTCCCCAAACACAAAAAGTTCTCGGGGCTTTTATATTTGCTGTATCTTTTACCTGGAGCACCTTTAAAGATTAATTCTTATCCCTTAGATTTCATCATAAATACCATTATCTAAAGTGAAAATACCAAGTAACCATTTGATATTTGACCTTTCAGTGAAAATCTAAATTTTTCAGTGATATTTTTCATGTACTGGTCAAACAAATTTACCATAATCCAGCACTTCCCTTCTTTTAGTCCTTCACTTTGAATGGCATATACATTTCTACATATTTATATGACCATATATTTTTGTCTCACAAGTATGATTAGTTTTCATGGTCTTTGTAAATTGTGATTATTTTATTGGTTTCCAGGAACAATAATCTCAGTAAATCAGGAAGAAATTGGCCTAAGCAATTTATAAGACAGTGTGCCTTTGATGCTTCTGAGGATGAGAAAAAAATGGTAAGAAAATATTATCACACCACTGCTATTAAATATCATTCTGGAAACATTAGCCAGAGCAATTAGCAAGAATAAAAAAATAAAAGAATAAAGCTAAGAAAGGAAGAAGTTAAAGTATCATTATTTGAAGATAACATGATACTCTATATAGAAGACCCCAAAAACTCCACCAAAAATCTTGCAGATTTAATATCCAAATTTAACAATATAGCAGGATACAAAGTCAACACTCAACAATCAATAGCATTCCTGTACACATGCAACAAACTCACAGAAAGAGAAATTAGGCAAAGCACACCCTTTACAATAGCATCCCCCAAAAATGAAATACTTAGGAAATCAGTCTAGCAAAGTAAAGGATCTATATATTGAAAATTATAATACTCAGAAAAAGGAGATTAAAGAGGATTATCAGAAAATGGAAAGCTATCCTTTGTGCATGGGTAGGAACAACCAACATAGTGAAAATAGCCATATTCCCAAAACTGCTATACAGATTTAATGCAATCTCAATCAAAATACCATTAGCACACCTTATAGATCTAGAAAGAATACTTCTAAAATTCATTTGGAACCAGGAGAGACCTAGAATAGCAAAAGCAGTTCTGGGTAACAAAGGCAAGTCAGGGGACATCACAATCCAGACCTGAAACTATACTACAAAGCTACTGTGATAAAAATCAGCATGGCATTAGCAAAAAAAAAAAAAAAGAAAAAAACCCCAAAAACAGGCCTGAGGATTAGCAGAACAGAATAGAATGAACACAAACTCAAACACACTCAGCCACCTTATATTTGAGAAAGGAGCCAAATATGTTCACTGGAAGATAGTCTCTTTAATAAATGGTGCTGGAAAAACTGGCTTTCCCTGTGCCGAAGGCTAAAACTAGACCCATGTCTATCACCATGCACTAAACTGAAGTTAAAATGGATAAAAGATCTAAATATTAAAACAGAAACACCAAATCTACTGGAAGGGAAAATAGGTAGAAATCTTGAAGACACAGGTGTAGTCAGAGACTTCATGAACAAAACCCAGACTGCAAGGGAAATATTACAAAGAATCAACAAATGGGATCTCGCCTTATTAAAAAGCTTTTACACAACAAAAGAAATCACCAACAGAGTGAAAAGACAAC